>CM019695.1:4180647-4200629 GCA_009760885.1 Achatina immaculata | reverse complement strand
AAGCAAACATAAAACTGTAGACTTCAATACGAGCAGCAAAAAGCAAAGCCTCCTCCTTTCTAACCAATCATTTTCCCCCAAAATTTCCCCCGCTGCCGTTTCCATTCCAAGATTTTCAACGAGTTCTTTGTGCTTTCATCTGTTCTTGCATTTATTCTGCTGTTCTCGGGACTAACCAGCAACGTTTCCGTAGCCGGTTTGCAATTCTTGTGTCTTCCTTTTTTCACAGAACTGGAAACTCTTGTTCTTTACAGCCGGCGCTGTGATGACTTTGAAAACACGGAGCATCGTGTCTGATAAGGAGTGGATTAAGGTCGTCTTCTTGAAGTTTCTGGAACTGACCCAAAGAAGGGAGCTTCTTGTAGCTCCACCAAGATGTCGACCTTAGTGGGCCTCGTTGCCAGACTGAGGGTGGAGATCAGGTTTCCTTTTTTGATTAGGAAGACCACCGTAGATGGGGGCTGGGTCTTGACCTTAATGGGCCTCGTTACCAGACTCAAGGTGGACGTCAGGTTTTTTTTTAAAATTAGAAACATCACCACATATGGGGCTGGATCTTGACCAAATCTAATTTGCTGGCATCTTATAATTCAGTCACTGGGACATCCATCTTTACTTCTTCCGTTTCCTTCAAACTATTTCCCGGTCAGGAATTTGTGAGAAAACATGTCATAGACATAGAATATGTTGTCAATGTAATGTTGTCATAATGTTGGAGCTCCAACAAAAGACAAACATTTATTAAACTCTTCATCAGCTTTTGAGAGGGGAGGGGAAAAAAAGAAAAAAAAAAGAAAAGAAAAGAAAGGAAAGGCCAAGAAAAGAAAAAAGAAAAAGAAAATAAAGGCTATGAAAAGAAAAGAAAGGCTAAGAAAAGAAAAAAAAAGAAAAGAAAGGCTAAGAAAGGAAAAAAAAGAAAAGAAAGGCTAAGAAAGGGAAAAAAAGAAAAGAAAAGAAAAGAAAGGCGAAAAAAAAACGAAAAAAGAAAAGAAAAGAACGGCTAGGAAAAGAAAAAATAAAAGGAAATAAATTCTAAGAAAAGAAAAAGGTAAAGAAAAGAAAAGGATGGCTAAGAAAAGAAAAAGAAAGGAAAGGAAATGCTAAGAAAAGAAGGAAAGAAAATTTTTAAAAGGCTAAAAAAGGAAAACAGAAAAGAAAAGAAAGGCTAAGAAGAGAAAAATGAAAAGAAAAGAAAGGAAAGGGTAAGAAACGAAAAAAGAAAAAAAAATAAAGGCTAATAAAAGAAAAAATGAAAAGAAAACAAAGGCTAGGAAAAGAAAAAAGAAAAGAAAGACTAAGAAAAGAAAAAAAGAAAGGCTAAGGAAAGAAAAAAAGAAAAGAAAAGAAAAGCTAGGAAAAGAAAAAAAGAAACGAAAATAAAAGCTAAGAAAACAAAAAGAAAAGAAAAGCTAAGAAATGTAGGAAAGAAAATAAAATAAATGAAAGGCTAGGAAAAGAAAAAAGAAAAGAAAAGATAAGAATAGAAAAAAAAAAGAAAAGAAAGAAAAGAAATTCTATGAACAGAAAAAAAAACCAAAGGAAACAAATAAATGCGAAGAAAGGAAAAAAATATTAAAGAAAATAAGGGCTAAGAAAAGAAAAAAAGAAAAGTAACGAAAGGCTCATTCATTCATTTGCGTGTCCCTTGCGGAACTTTGCCTCCCTAACAGCACTCCCGTAGGTCTCTCGGTTGTGAGCAAGATGGCCTGCTGCTGTTGCTGCGTCCATTTGCAGATCGTCAACGATGTCTTGCAGCCATTCGTTTTGGTCTTCCTCTCTTTTTTTTCTCATTATGTACCCTTCCAAGATGATCTTCTCTAAATTATCATGACGTTTAATGTGTCCAAAATACTTAAGTTTTCTCTCTTTAATCCTCTTTACTAGCCAGCCTTCTTCAGTATTAAGCTCTTGTAGTATAGATATATTTGTTATTTTTTGTGTCAGCGATATTTGAAGAATTCTTCTGTAGCATTCATATTCAAAGGCATTTATGTGTACCTCAGTTGTTTTGTTAAGTGTCTAGGTCTCACAGGCATATGTTGCGATGTGAAAGATGCATGCCCTTAAAAATCTAACGAAAGGCTAAGAAAAGAAAAAAAAAGAAAAGAAAAGAAAAAAAAGAAAAGAAAAAAAGAAAAGAAAAAAAGAAAAGAAAAAAAAGAAAAGTTTGCTTTTAAATTTCAAATTGAAATGCGGATAAAGTTTAGGAAGAAACGGAACTCAATTAACGTTTTATTATGTATTCTTTCTGTGGTCTTTGTAAGTCAAAGAAGGAAGCGTCGTAGCGTTCAGCGCCAGCAGAGCGAGAAGATAACGATGCTAAATTAAGCGTAGATGTAACTCCCACCCTTCCCCCTCTCCCACACACACATACACACACATACACACACACTGGCTAACATGAATAAACCCACTTACCTACGCCCTCCGTGTGTGGCCAAACTTCTAAATCTCACGTGGAGCCGAATAAATCTAGTTTTTTTTTTAATGTGAATAAATCTTGTCCTTTACATAAGAGCTTGGGCAAGATGCTATTTTCAAAATCATGCTTGTTTGTCAGTATTTCAAAGGTCTTTGTCAGTATTTTTATAACACGTGTTAAAGATTTGCCGGTGTTTAGCGTCTTGAAAACATCTGGCCCTTTGTTATCAGTTTATTGACAAGGTGGTGGATATATCAGTATTATACAACGCTAATACTTGAGAGTATTTACAATATATGAAAATAAATGTATTGTCAGTATTTACACTGTCATGGATTACTGTCAGTGGCTGTCATGTCTGACAGTTTTCAAACCGAAGTATTTGAAACACTCCACACAGCCACACACAAATGCAAGAGAAACATCAGATCTAAAGCGAGAATTCAGTTAACTGGGACTATATATTAACAGACACACACAAAAAAAAAACAAAGATAATGATAAGTAATAGTGCAATAGCCTCATGGTAATTGAGGGAGCGCCAATTGAGGAAGCAGAGTGTTTCTCATATTTCGGCAACATAATGGATAAATACAGGGAAACGGAAAAGGATGTTAAAGTTAGAATAACCAAGGCCAGGACAGCATTTATCCAGCTTAACAAAATATGGTCATCTAAGAACATCAAAACAAGAACCAAACTTAGGATTTTCAGTACAAACGTAAAGACTATCCTGCTATATGGTTCAGAGAAATGGGTTATGACCAAGACAATACAACAGAGGATACAAACATTCATGAACTACTGCTTGAGGAGGATTTTAAACATTAAATGGCAGACCAAGATCAGGAACGACGAGGTCTGGGAAAGGGCAGGGCTAGAACCTATGAACCTACAAATCATGTCTAGGAAATGGAGGTGGATTGGCCCACACTCTGAGGAAACCAGACACCATCATAGCAAGACAGGCACTGTCATGGAATCTTCAAGGAAACAGAAAACTAGGAAGACCTAGACTTACTTGGAGAAGAGAAATTACGACAGTGCTCAGAGACAAGGGATACACGTGGAAGGAAGCAGAGAATAATTCCAAGAACAGGGATGACTGGAGAGCTTTTATCATTGGCCTATGCGCTCAATGGAGTGAAGGGCGATGATGATGATGATGATTTTAAACAATCGATAGCTGTTTATCAGCATTTGAAATATTTGCTCTCACTCTCTCCCTCCCTCTTACCCCCCCCTCTCTCCCCTCTCTCTCTCTTTCTCCCCATCCCCCCTCTCTCTCTGTCTCGCTCTGAACCTAGGTGCTCACGGTACATAATGAGGCTTCCCACAAACACCTGTCTTTCACTTTTTATCTAATCTTTTGCCCAGGTGAGCCCTCTATTGCTCAACATTGTTCTTCTCCATGTATCCTGTGGTCTACCGTTACTCCTGTTCCCCTGAGGTGTCCGTCTTAGTGCTGTTTTTGGCAACGAGTCACTGGTCATCTGGAGCACATGCCCCAAACTATCACCAACGTCTTTCCTGAATAACCGGAGTTAGTGGATCCATCTGTGTTTCTGCCATCAGTGTGTTATTTCTTGTGATATGTGGCCAAACTCTTCCTCTAATCATACGTAAAAATTTAATATGGAAGGAACTCACGAAGAGGCCATCAACAACAAGCTAACTAGAGCAAACCAAGCTTTCGCACTCCTGAACAATAGAAGGAAATCCACAAATCTATCAGTTTTATCTTATTTTATATCTTATATCCTTCCCGTGCTGTTGAAAGTCACATAGGGCTCGCACGGTAGTTGGCCAATTTTTCCTGTCTTCGGCGAGTCTTTCAACCTCATCATGGGATTTTATGGATGTTAATTTGGCCTCTCTTAACAATGTCCTCTTCAGAGTTTCACGTTGTCTGCCTCTTTTTCTTTGGCCTGTTGTGTTCCATTTGATAGCTTGTTTTGGGATTCTCTAATCGTTTCTTCTCATCACGTGACTAACATATGTCCATCTCATTTTCCTGATCACCCATGAGACTGGTTGTTGTTCAGTCATCTGTCTTATCTCTGCGTTGTTCTTGAATTCGTTCCACTTGATGCCGAGTATTTTCCTTTGGCATTTGTTTTCAAAAGAGTATAATTTCTTGTCTATTTCTTTAATTGTTTTCCAGCTTTCGCTTGCATAAATGAGGGTGGATATTACATTTGAATTGAATAATCTTAACTTGGTTTTTGTGCTTATAACTTTTGAATGCCATATGTTCTCAAGATTCTTGAAGATTGATGCTGCTTTTGCAATTCTGATCCTAACTTCCTTTCTAGTGTCACCATCCTGGTCTATGTAGCTGCCAAGGTATGCAAATTGATTGACTTCTTCAATATCTGTCCCTTCTACGTGTAATTTTCCATTTTGATTAATGGGAATTTTCATTATTTTTGTTTTGTCCTTATTAATTTCAAGTCCTATTTTACTAGCCAGTGAAGACAGGCTATCTGTTTTTTCTTGCATGGAATTCACATTGTTACTAATAAGACTTATGTCATCAGCAAAATCAAGATCTTCTAGTTGGGTCCCATGTACCCAGTCACTACTTGTGTTAGCTGTGCAGCATTTTTTTTCATTATGAAGGAGACAGTACACATCCTTGTTTCATGCCTGTTTTAATGTAGAACCATTTGCACATTCCTATCTTCTGTCTTGACTGCACAAACATATACATTGTAGAAGTCCTTAATGATGTTGACAATTTTAGATGGTATTCCATATAGACTTAAAATTCTTCATAATGAATCTCTGTGTATGCTATCATATGCTTTTTAAAGTCTAATGAAGTTCAGTATTAATGGTTTCTGCTTTTCAATATGTTCTTCAAGAATTATTCTTAGAGTAAAGATCTGGTCACAGGAGTGAAACAGGGATGTGTACTATCACCAACATTATTTATCTTGGCAGTAGACTGGTTAATGAAGGAGGCAACATCAGACAAACGCAAAGGATTACAATGGACCCTTAACACAGTGCTGGAGGACCTTGACTTTGCGGACGACATTTGTCTATTATCAAGCAGTCACAAAGATATGCAAGATAAAATAAACAAGTTAACCCAGAATGCAAACAACATAGGACTAAAGATCAACGTAGGAAAGACAAAGTTAATGAAGCAAAATGTGAACAACAGAAATGTACTCAGAGTAGATAACAAGTTAGTGGAGGAGGTCAACGAATTTGTATACCTTGGCAGCAGAGTAGTAGAAAATGGAGACAGCACAGAGGACATCAACAGCAGACTTACTAGAGCAAAACAGGCTTTTGCAATGCTACAGAATATATGGAAATCAAATAAACTAAGCATAAATATGAAAATCAGGATATTTAAGAGTAATGTTCTAAGTGTACTACTCTATGGAAGTGAATGCTGGAAAATCACCAAAACCATAGAAAACAAGTTGAATTCTTTCCAGACTAAATGTTTACGTAGAATTAAAAAAATATTTTGGCCAAACACCATAAGAAATAACATCTTATTGGCAGAAATGCAGATGAAACCACTGACAACAATTATTGAGGAAAGACGCTGGCGATGGTTGGGACATGTGCTCCGAATGACTGACAACTCACTACCAAAAATAGCACTAAGATGGACACCACAGGGGAGCAGAAGTAAGGGTAGACCAAAAGAGACATGGAGAAGAACAACAGAAAGGATGTTGAGCAATAGAGGGCTCACCTGGGCAAGAGCAGAAAAAAAGGCGAAAGACAGGCATTTGTGGAAAACCCTTGCGGAAGCCCCATGTGCCCTGGGCACTTAAGGTCCAGAGAGAGAGAGAGAGAAAGATCTGGTCAGATTTATACCGCCTGATATAGGTGAGCATATGACTCCATCGAGAGCCACTCGTTTGTAATTACAATATTTGATTCCTGTAGGGAATCCACATTCATCTTCGGCACTCAGTATTTTCTAAAGACCAGTTTTTTAATTCTTTGCATTTCTCTCGCTCTCTCTTCATTCGCCCTTACTAATGTCTTTTACCGGGGGGGGGGGGGCGGCACGTGCAGTGGAACAGCTTCGGTTAGCAGTCTGCTATGGAGGCTCCACCCTCCACTATCTCAATCAGCTTGAGTACTGGCGCTTAAAGTCATACGAACCTCTGTTCAACCGCTTCATAAATGAGAGAAATCTGCGTCAGGAATTCGTCATAGTATTCACAATATCAAAACATCATGTCAGTATTCACGTTCTGGAGAACAGTCACGTTAGTTCTGGTAATTTGTTTCCTTGTCATTTTTTTCCCATTTAATCCTTGGTAAAAAATGCGTCCAATTTAATTTCCAATATTTGAGAAACATTTGTCAGTATTCATGTAATCAGAAGAGAGTATGTCATTGTTTGTCATAGCAGTTTGTCATTATTTAATACAGAGAAGCTTGTCATTATTTTATATAGACGTCAGTTTGTCGTTATTAAAGAGTTTCTCATTATTTAATATAGAAACAATGTTTGTCATTATTTAATATAACAAAGGACAGTTATTATTTAATACAGATAAAGGTTTGTCATAATTTAATATAGACACAGGGTTTGTCATTATTTAATATAACAAAGGACTGTTATTATTCAATACAGATAAAGGTTTGTCATTATTTAATATAGACACAACGTTTGTCATTTTTTAATATAGACACAAGGTTTGTCATTATTAAATGTTTTCGCAAGGTTTGTCATTATTTAATGTAGACACAAGGTTTGTCATTTAATGTAGACCCAAGATTTGTCATTATTTAATGTAGACACACGGTGTATCATTATTTAATGTAGACACACGGTTTTGTCATTATTTAATATAGACAAAAGGCTTGTGTGAGTATTTCAGGGCGACCAGGCATGGTACAGGTCACTACAACCTGAGTATGATATTAGATGAAGGAAAAAAAACAAATAAGACACTTAACATCGTATCTCTGTCTTAACATGGAACGTGTCAAGAGCATATGGACAGTACCAGCATATCCCCTATATGTGTCTGTGACATAGACCAGGTCAAAGTATACATAGGGCCCAAATCATATCTCTTATACATGTTAGTGATATAGACAGGGTCAAGAATACATGTGCCCCAACATCATATCTAGCTGGGACCCAACTAGAAGATCTTGATTTTGCTGATGATATAACTCTCATCAGTAACAATATGAATTCCATGCAAGAAAAAACAAATAGCAAAATAGGACTTCAAATTAACGAGTACAAAACAAAAATAATGAAAATTCCCATTAATCAAAATGGAAAAATAAACGTAAAAGAGTCAGATGTTGAAGAAGTCAATCAATTTGCATACCTTGGCAGCTACATAGACCAGAAAGGAAGTTAGAATTAGAATTGCAAAAGCAGCATCGATCTTCATTAATCTTGAGAACATATGGCATTCAAAAGCTATAAACACAAAAACCAAGTTAAGATTATTCAATTCAAATGTAATATCCACCCTCATTTATGCATGCGAAAGCTAGAAAACAACTAAAGAAATAGAAAATAAATTAGACTCTTTTGAAAACAAATGCCAAAGGAAAATACTCGGCATCAAGTGGAACGAATTCAAGAACAATGCAGAGATAAGACAGATGACTGAACAACAACCAGTCTCATGGGTGATTAGGAAAAGGAGATGGACATATGTTAGTCACGTGATGAGAAGAAATGATCAGAGAATCCCAAAACAAGCTATCAAGTGGAACACAACAGGCCGAAGAAAAAGAAGGAGACCGCGTGAAACTCTAAAGAGGACATTGTTAAAAGAGGTCAAATTAACATCCATAAAATTCCTTGATGAGGTTGAAAGATTCGCCGAAGACAGCAAATAATGGCGAACTAACCTGCGAGCTTTATGTGACGTTTAACGGCACGGGAAGGATATAAGATACAAGATATATGAATAAAAGAATATAAGAACATCATATCTCCTATATGTGTCAGTGATATAGACAGGTTCAAGAATATATGTACCCCAACATCATATCTCCTATATGTGTCAGTGATATTGACAGGGTCAAGAATATATGTGCCCCAACATCATATCTCCTATATGTGTCAATGATATAGACAGGGTCAAGAATATATGTGCCCCAACATCATATCTCCTATATGTGTCAGTGATATAGACAGGGTCAAGAATATATGTGCCCCAATATCATATCTCCTATATGTGTCAGTGATATAGACAGGTTCAAGAATATATGTGCCCCAACATCATATCTCCTATATGTGTCAGTGATATAGACAGGTTCAAGAATATATGTACCCCAACATCATATCTCCTATATGTGTCAGTGATATAGACAGGTTCAAGAATATATGTACCCCAACATCATATCTCCTATATGTGTCAGTGATATAGACAGGTTCAAGAATATATGTGCCCCAACATCATATCTCCTATATGTGTCAGTGATATAGACAGGTTCAAGAATATATGTGCCCCAACATCATATCTCCTATATGTGTCAGTGATATAGACAGGTTCAAGAATATATGTGCCCCAACATCATATCTCCTATATGTGTCAGTGATATAGACAGGTTCAAGAATATATGTGCCCCAACATCATACCTCCTATATTTGTCAGTGATATAGACAGGTTCAAGAATATATGTGCCCCAACATCATATCTCCTATATGTGTCAGTGATATAGACAGGTTCAAGAATATATGTGCCCCAACATCATATCTCCTATATGTGTCAGTGATATAGACAGGTTCAAGAATATATGTGCCCCAACATCATATCTCCTATATTTGTCAGTGATATAGACAGGTTCAAGAATATATGTGCCCCAACATCATACCTCCTATATGTGTCAAGAACGTTTACAACTTCTCCTTCTTCTAGGTTCTCGCGATATCTTCCTTCTATTCTCTTCCATTATTTCTCTGTTATAAAACCACATATCGCTCTCTTCACTGAAGCACACCCGCGTATGAATATCTGGCCTCGTTATCCGCTGGAAAGAAATAAGTTCAGGACGAAGAAAAGAAAAAAAAAGGAGGGGGGGAATGGGAGGGGGAGGTGACCTTTCCTCCCTAAAATCCCCACCTCCCCCCCCCCCCGGAAACACGGTAAATGTTCATGCAACCAAGAACCCAAATGTAAGTTCTAAAAGTAATAAAGACACTATACTTCTACGTGAAAGCCACTGTATCCTCGCAGTAAATGTAATATTTTTCACGCGGGGGGGGGGGATGGGGGGAGGGGCGTCTCTTACGTGGGAGTAAAGCGCTTTCTTTGTGTAAACAATGGGGATTTCCGGTGATACTCTGAATTGTAAGACTGGTTTTTTTTTTTTTTGAAAATACACAGGCCAATCTGAGCGATTAATCTTATTATGTAGCTGTTTCTGGCAGCCATATCTACGGGTTCTTGACCTCGAGGAGAGTGTTTTATTTCTATGTTACTTTCTAGGTGTTTGTTGAAAGTCATTCTTGGAGTTTTTCCCTCTAAGAAAACTGCTGCGTAAGCAAGTGTTGAAATAGTCGAGGAGAGTTGCTTGGAAGTGTTGGCCCATGTTTTAGCAGTTTGCTCACGAGAAGAACGAGGAGAAGTCGAACGATAAGTGGCGGCTGTACTTAAGATGAGGTCCAGTCTAAAGATGCAGTTCTCACTCTAGGCACAATCAGGTGATTCAGTATCTCGAGCCAGTCAAGAGATTCAGTATCGTCAAGAGATTCAGTACCTTAGACTTGTCAAGAGATTCAGTATCTTAGACTTGTCAAGAGATTCAGTATCTTAGACTTGTCAAGAGATTCAGTATCTTAGACTTTTCAAGAGATTCATTATCTTAGACTTGTCAAGAGATTCATTATCTTAGACTTTTCAAGAGATTCATTATCTTAGACTTGTCAAGAGATTCATTATCTTAGACTTGTCAAGAGATTCAGTATCTTAGACTTTTCAAGAGATTCAGTATCTTAGACTTATCAAGAGATTCATTATCTTAGACTTGTCAAGGGATTCATTATCTTAGACTTGTCAAGAGATTCATTATCTTAGACTTTTCAAGAGATTCATTATCTTAGACTTTTCAAGAGATTCATTATCTTATACTTTTCAAGAGATTCATTATCTTAGACTTGTCAAGAGATTCATTATCTTAGACTTGTCAAGAGATTCATTATCTTAGACTTTTCAAGAGATTCATTATCTTAGACTTTTCAAGAGATTCATTATCTTAGACTTTTCAAGAGATTCATTATCTTAGACTTGTCAAGAGATTCAGTACCTTAGACTTGTCAAGAGATTCAGTACCTTAGACTTGTCAAGAGATTCAGTACCTTAGACTTGTCAAGAGATTCATTATCTTAGACTTGCCAAGAGATTCAGTATCTTAGACTTGCCAAGAGATTCAGTACCTTAGACTTGTCAAGAGATTCGGTATCTCAAACCAGTCAAGGGATTCGTCAAGAGAAGAGCCAGAACATTTACAGGTGTCATCAAGAGAAGAAGTAAAACCTTTACAGGTGTCATCAAGAGAAGAAGTAAAACCTTTACAGGTGTCATCAAGAGAAGAAGTAAAACTTTTACAGGTATCATCAAAGGATGAAACAGAAAGTGATCTTTTGGTTTCCCTGGAATTGTGGACTCTTTGTTCTTTGCAGACATGGCAATGAAGACGTTGCATCAAAAGCACAGTTTTAGGTGGGTAGTGGATAGCTATGACTTGCTTCATGACTCAGAGAGAACCACAAGAAATGACTCAAAATGAACCTCAAGAGATGACTCAGAGCAGAGTTGACCTATAGAGATGACTCAGAGTTAATCCCTAGAGATGACTCAGAGTTAATCCCTAGAGATAACTCAGAGTGAATCCCTAGAGATAACTCAGAGTGAATCCCTAGAGATAACTCAAAGTGAACGCCAAGAAATGACTCAGAGTGAACCCCAAGAGATGACTCAGAGTGAACCCCAAGAGATGACTCAGAGTGAACCCCAAGAGATGACTCAGAGTTAATCCCTAGAGATAACTCAGAGTGAACCCCAAGAGATAACTCAGAGTGAATCCCAAGAGATGACTCAGAGTGAAAACCACGTAATGACTCAGAGTGAACCTCAGGATATGACTCAGAGTGAATCCCAAGAAATGACTCAGAGTGAACCCCAAGAAATGACTCAGAGTGAACCCTAAGAAATGACTCAGAGTGAAAGCTAAGAGATGACTCAGAGTTAATCCCTAGAGATGACTCAGAGTGAACCCCAAGAGATGACTCAGAGTTAATCCCTAGAGATGACTCAGAGTGAACCCCAAGAGATGACTCAGAGTCAACCCCAAGAGATGATTCAGAGTGAACCCCAAGAGATGACTCAGAGTGAACCCCAAGAGATGACTCAGAGTTAATCCCCAAGAAATGACTCAGAGTGAACCCCAAGAGATGACTCAGAGTGAACCCCAATAAATGACTCAGAGTGAACCCCAAGAAATGACTCAGAGTGAACCCCAAGAAATGACTCAGAGTGAACCCTAAGAAATGACTCAGAGTGAATCCTAAGAGATGACTCAGAGTTAATCCCTAGAGATGACTCACAGTGAATCCCTAGAGATGACTCACAGTGAACCCCAAGAAAAGACTCAGAGTGAACCCCAAGAAATGACTCAGAGTGAATCCCTAGAGATGGCTCAGAGCAGAATAGACCTCTAGATATAACTCAGAGTTAATCCCTAGAGATGACTCAGAGTTAATCCCTAGAGATGACTCAGAGTTAATCCCTAGAGATGACTCAGAGTTAATCCCTAGAGATGACTCAGAGTTAATCCCTAGAGATGACTCAGAGTTAATCCCTAGAGATGACTCAGAGCAGAGTGGACCTCTAGATATAACTCAGAGTTAATCCCTAGAGATAACTCAGGGTTAATCCCTAGAGATGACTCAGAGTTAATCCCTAGAGATGACTCAGAGCAGAGTGGACCTCTAGATATAACTCAGAGTTAATCCCTAGAGATAACTCAGGGTTAATCCCTAGAGATGACTCAGAGTTAATCCCTAGAGATGACTCAGAGTTAATCCCTAGAGATGACTCAGAGTTAATCCCTAGAGACGACTCAGAGTTAATCCCTATAGATGACTTAGAGTGAACACCAAGAGATGACTCAGAGTGAATCCAAGAGATGACTTAAAGTGAACCCCAAGAGATGACTCAGTTAATCCCTAGAGATGACTCAGAGTGAATCCAAGAGATGACACAAAGTGAACCCAGGCTGGACCCAAAAAGATGAGATCGGACAGCAAGAGATGACTCAGAATGAACCCTAAGAGATGACTCAGAGTTAACACCAAGAAGTGACTCAGAGTGTACCCCAAAGAATGACTCAGAGTGAACCCCAAGAGATGACTCAGAGTGAACCCCAAGAGATGACTCAAAGTGAACCCCAAGAGATGACTCAGACTGGACCCCAAGAGATGACTCAGAGTGAACCCAAAGAAACTAACTTCTCTTCATAACCCCACCACTGTAAGGATCCGTGGAGAGCACTACACCCCGATACCCAGACTCAAGGAGCGTCACATTAGCCTGGGCTAGCAGACTATGACTAATCTAGGAGAAGGTCTTGACCAACACATCTCCACCAACCGAACTTCTGCCATAGTCTTCTGTGAATTCATGAGACCGAATAATCTACAGACGCATTGCAATCAAGTTCTCTCCGAACACGGCACACGATGATGATGATGTGGATGGATGTATAAAACAAAAGTCTAGACTATGGAAAGGTCAAAATCCACATCCACTGGCCGAAAAAAAATGTGAATGAAGCAAAGCATAAATATGCTATATGCTATATAGTTCTTGGCAGCTACATAGACCAGGATGGTGACACCAGGAAAGAAGTTAGAATTAGAATGGGAAAAGCAGCATTTTCCTTTAAAAATCTTGAGAACATATGGCATTCAAAAGCTATAAGCACAAAAAACAAGTTAAGATTACTCAATTCAAATGTGATATCCACCCTCATTTATGCATCCGAAGACTGGAAATCAACTAAAGAAATAGACAAGAAATTAGACTACTCAGAAAAATATTTGGTATAAAGTGGAATGAAGTTAAGAACACAGAGATAAGACAGGTGAGCAAACAACCTGTCTCACTGGTGATCAGAAAAAAGAAGATGGACATTTGTAGGCCGTGTGATGAATAGAAACAATCAGAGAATCCCAAAACAAGCTATCAAGTGGAGCACAACAGGCAGAAGAAAAAGAGGTCGACCGGGTGAAACTCTGAAGAGGACATTATTAAGAGAAGCCAGTTTAGTGGGAATAACATCCCTTGAGGAAGTTGAAAGCTCGCCGAAAACAGGAAAACTTGGCAAACAACTATGGGAGCCCCATGTGACGTTTAACGGCACGGGAAGGACGTAAGATGTAAGGATATAGCTCGTAGACATGGGTTATGCCCAAAACTATACAACGGAGATACAAACAGTCATGGACTACTGCTTGAGGAGGATTTTAAACATTAAATGGCAGGACAAGATCAAGAACGAGGAGGTCTGTGAAAGGGCAGAACAAGAACCTATGAAACTACACATCATGACGATTAAGTGGAGATGGATTGGCCACACTCTGAGGAAGCATGACACCAGCATAGCAAGACAGGCACTGACATGGAATCTTCAAGGAAATAGAAAACGAGGAAAACCTAGACTTACTTGGAGAAGAGAAGTTATAACAGTGCTCAGATGCAAGGGATACACATGGAAGGAAGCAGAGAATAATTCCACACACGGGAATAACTGGAGAGCCTTTATCCGTTGCCTGCGCTAAGGAGTGAATGATGATGATGATGGAAGCACAAATAAACAGGAAAAATGATGGTCAACTTTATGAATGAAATATTAATCCTTGGTTCACGCTATTGACGAGTAGAAGACATCAAGTGATGAAGGAAAATAACTTGTACAGGGATCATCAACGGAGCAGATATAACTTGTACAGCGGTCATCAAGGGAGCAGATATAGCTTGTACAGCGGTCATCAAGGGAGCAGATATAACTTGTACAGCGGTCATCAAGTGAGCAGATATAACTTGTACAGCGGTCATCAAGGGAGCAGATATAGCTTGTACAGGGATCATCAAAGGAGCAGATAGAGCTTGTACAGGGATCATCAAAGAAGCAGATAGAGCTTGTACAGGGATCATCAAAGGAGCAGATAGAGCTTGTACAGGGATCATCAAAGGAGCAGATAGAGCTTGTACAGGGATCATCAAAGGAGCAGATAGAGCTTGTACAGGGATCATCAAAGGAAGAAAAGAAACTTGCATACATAGGGATCATCAAGGGAAGAAATAGAATTTGTGCAAGGCTCACCAAGACAAGAGATGAAAGTTGTACAGAGATTATTAAGAGAATAGATGAAACATGTACACTTGCACAGAGATTATTAAAAGAGGAGATAAAACTTGTACAGAGATCGACCACGTGAGAGGACACTAAAGAGGACATTGTTAAGAGAAGAGATAACACTTGTACAGAGAGTATTAAGAGAATAAATAACACTTGCACAGAGATTATTAAAAGAAGAGATAGCGCTTGTACAGGTATTATTAAGAGAAGAGATAAAACTTGTACTGGGATTATTAAGAGAAGAGATAAAACTTGTACTGGGATTAGTAAGAGAAGAGATAAAACTTGAACTGGGATTATTAAGAGAAGAGATAAAACTTGTACTAGGATTATCAAGAGAAGAGATAAAACTTGTACTGGGATTATTTAGAGAAAAGATAAAACTGATACTGGGATTATTAAGAGAAAAGATAAAACTTGTACTGGGATTATTAAGAGATGAGATAAAACTTGTACTGGGATTATTAAGAGAAGAGATAACACCTCTACAGATATTGTTAAGAGAAGAGATAAAATTTATAAAGGGATTATTAAGAGAAGAGATAACACTTCTAAAGGAATAATAAAGAGAAGAAATAACACTTGTATAGAGATTAATACGGGAAGAGATAAACCTTGTATACAGAGAGATCATCAAGGGAGGAGATAGAATTGCTATGAGGCTCACCAAGAGAAGAGATAAAACATGTACAGGTTAACAATCTATGTACACGTTTTATCTCTTCTCTTAATAATCTCTGTACACATTTTATCTCTTCCCTTAATATTCCATGTACAACTTTCATCTCTTCCCTTAATAACATCTGTACCAGTTTTATAAAACTTTTTCTGGGATTATTAAGGGAAGACATAAAATTTGTAGAGAGATTGTTAAGGGAAGAGATAACACTTGTACATAGATTATTAACAGAGGAGATAAAACTTGTAGAGAGATTACTAAAGGAAGAGATAAAACTTGTACAGAGATTATTAGGCGAAGAAATAAAACTTGTACAGGGACAATTAAGGGAAGAGATAAAACTTTTACAGGGATTACAAAGGGAAGGGATAAAACTTGTACAGAGATTATTAAGGAAGAGGTAAAAAGTGTGCAGAGATTATTAGGAGAAGTGATAAAACTTTTACAGGGATTATTAAGGGAAGAGATAAAACTTGTAGAGAGATTATTAAGGGAAGAGATAAAACTTGTACAGAAATTAGTAACAGAAAATATCAAACTTGTACAGGGATTAGTAAGGGAAGAGATAAAACTTGTACAGAAATTAGTAAGAGAAAATATCAAACTTGTACAGGGATTGGTAAGAGAAGAGATAAAACTTGTTCAGGGATTATTAAGGGAAGAGATTTTAAAAAAAACTTGTACTGGGGTTATTAAGGGAAGAGATAAAACTTGTTCAGGAAGGATGGTGGACCACGGTTGTAGAGTATGAAATGGGCTTTCTTTTACGGATCATTGCCTGGGTGACGGTATCTCCGTCAAACTAGGAAACCACTGCGTGTGTGTTGTACGCATGAAAGATTTGCCTGTGGCTTCATAAGTTTCTTCTTTGATTATGCTTTTTTATATTTATTAGAGTTATATTTGTGAACAAAGTTCTATAGGCTTGTTGTACAAGGAGGAGAACACATTTTTTTATGAGATTAAGGAAGCAATTTAACAGCGTGAAGAATTACACGCTTGAGCGAAGCTTTGAAGAGAAAGTAAATAGGATATTAGAAGGATAATGGATAGTAACACCTGGATGTGGATTATGCGGATCTGACCATCTGAGCAGAATTCCGCCAGATTAAGTATGATATAACAGTGGAATATTTGTCACTTTATGGAAAAGAGCATCGTAGAAGAAGATGGATGGATACAGATGAAAAAAAGCTAGAAAATGACGGGTAAATATAGCGAGATTTGGTAGACAATGGTTTGAGGTAAAACTCAATCTCCGGAGACGATGCTTTGCTATTCAGGTCGTTTGAGTATGAGAGAAAGAGAGAGAGAGAGAGAGAGAGAGAGAGAGAGAAAGATCGATTGATTGACTGACTGATTGATTGATTGATCTTTGTCTCAAAGGGGTTAAGAATTGAGCACGCAGGCCCGTCTGACATTCAGCCCGTTATTATGCAACTTTCACTCTGTTCCAGACATTCTACAAATATGCTGTTCATGTAACAAACAAACGAGCTATCAAGTGGAACACAACAGGCCAAAGAAAAAGAGGCAGAACGCGTGAAACTCTAAAGAGGACATTGTTAAGAGAGGCCAAATTAACAGGCATAAAATCCCTTGATGAGGTTGAAAGACTCGCCGAAGACAGGAACAATTGGCGAACTACCTTGCCAGCCCTATGTGACGTTTAACGGCAAGGGAAGGATATAAGATATAAGAGAAGATATAACAAACATAACTAATAATAAAGTAACTATATACATATATAACTGACTATCTACCTTCCAAACAAAAATTTCGGAGAGAGAGAGTTTTATATTAATTTTAAATTATTTTAATTTTATTACTTTATTACATAATTGTATGCTGTTTAATTTAAAAGCAGGCATAAGAGAATTAAGCAAGAAACAGTCTCAGCGGTGATCAACAAAAGAAGGTGAAAATACATGGGCCACGTGATGAGAAGAAGTAATCGGAGAACCACACAACCAAGCCATCAAATGGGAAACATCTGGAAAAGGAAAGAGGCCGACCTCTAGAGACCCTAAAGAGAACATTGATAAGAGAGACTAAGATGACTGGCATCAAATCCCTTGATGAGAATAAGAAGCTGGCTGGAATAGAGGCTCATGGCGAGATACGCTCCCAGCCCTGTATGACGCCTAACGGTGTGGGAAGCATGTAAGGTGTAGCGTTACTTAATATAAAATCTTCATGGGCTGGAGTTCTTCATGTTATCAGAGCTTTGAGTCAATCAGTCATCATCATCATCATCATCATGTTCCGTGCCGACTGGCCTTGGCTATTATGCTTCTCCAGAGCACACGGTCCTTCATGCACGTTTTGAGTCTATACGGCCCCTTTTTTTCACTACGCATGAACTGTACAGAGAGTGGAGATCTACAAGAATTGTCTTAGAGTCTGAAGACCACTTTGGCGCAACCAGAAAGGGGGTTGAGCTGACCTTGTAATATATAAACGGGACGCAACAATTTATTACCAAACATTCAGTCACGAAGACCTTCAAAAAGTTTGCGTCAGCGGAATTCTCTTTAATTTAAACTCATAGAAAACTACATTCTTTCCAGCCTGTCTTCGTTGTCAAGTAGACTGTGTGTACCTGTGAGTACCTGTGAATATCTGTGAGTATCTGTGTGTACCTGGGAGTACTTTTGTGTACGTGTGTGTACTTGTGAGTACCTGTGTGTACCGGTGTGTATCTGTGTTTACCTGTGTGTACCCGTGTGTAAGTGTGGTTACCTGTGTGTACTTGTGAGTACCTGTGTTTCCCTGTGTGTACTTGTGAGTACCTGTGTTTACCTGTGTGAACCTGTGTTTACCTGTGTATACCTGTGAGTACCTGTGTGTACCTGTGTGTACTTGCGAGTACCTGCGTGTACCTGTGTGTACCTGTGTGTAACTGTGTGTAACTGTGAGTAGCTGTGTGTACCTGTGAGTCAACGGTTCTTTTTCTTCGGCCTGTTGTGTTCCACTTGATAGCTTGTTTTGGGATTCTCTGACGGTTTCTTCTTATCACGTGACCAATATATGTCCATCTCTTTTTCCTGATCACCCATGAGACTGGTTGTTGTTCAGTCATCTGTCTTATCTCTGCAATGTTCTTGAATTCGTTCCACTTGATACCGAGTATTTTCCTTAGGCATTTGTTTTCTTGTCTATTTCTTTAGTTGTTTTTCAGCTTTCATATGCATAAATGAGGGTAGATATTACATTTGAATTGAATAATCTTAACTTGGTTTTTGTACTTATAACATTTGAATTCCATATATTCTGAAGATTTTTTAAGGACAATGCTGCTTTTGCAATTCTAATTCTAACTTCATTTCTAGTGTCACTATCCTGGTCTATGTAGCTGCCAAGGTATGCAAATTGATTGACTTCTTCAATATCTGTCCCTTCTACTGTCTTTTTTTCCCATTTTGATTAATGGAAAGTTTCATTATTTTTATTTTGTCCTTGTTAATTTCAAGTCCTATTTTGCTAGCCAGTGAAGACAGGCTATCTGTTTTTTCTTGCATGGAATTCACATTATTACTGATAAGAGTTATGTCATCAGTAAAATCAAGATCTTCTAGTTGGGTCCCATGTACCCAGTCAATACCTGTGTTACCTGTGCAGCATTTTTTCATTATGAAGTCTATTGCAATTACAACAAGTAAAGAAGACAGTATACATCCTTGTTTCACGCCTGTTTCAATCTGGAACCATTCACTCATCCCTTTTTCTGTTTTGACTGCATAAACATATCCATTGTAGAAGTCCTTAATGATGTTGACAATTTTAGACGGTATTACATATAGCATTAAAATTCTCCATAATGATTCTCTGTGTATGCTATCAAATGCCTTTTAAAAGTCTATTAAGTTCAGTATTAATGGTTTCTGCTTTTCAATATGTATTATTCTGAGAGTAAAGATCTGGTCGAGACAGCTTCTCCCTTTTTGAAATCCTGCTTGTTCTTCTCTCATTGCAGTATCCACTATATCTTTAAGTCTATTCAAAATGACCTTGCAAAATACTTTTGACACAACTGATATCGAGGTTACTCCTCTCCAGTTGTTACAGTCGTTAAGGTTGCCTTTTTTATGGTATTTTAAGAATGATTCCTTTTCTCCATTTAGAAGGGACTTTTTCGTCTTTCCAAATCTTATTAAACATTCTCTGTAGATGTCTGATGTTGTCACTATTGATAGCTTTTAGCATTTCGGCTGTTATTTCATCTTGACCTGCAGCTTTGTTGTTAGCCGTTAAATTCACTGCTGTTTCAATTTCATGCAATTTAATTTCATCTAGGTTGACATTTAGTTGTGGAGCTGGTAAGTCGGTTTCAAGATTTAACAATTCTTTTGGGTCTGGTTGATTAAGTGTTTCTTGGATTGTTCAGCCCATCTTTACTTTTGGTCTTTACTTGATGTTAACAGGGTTCCACTTTTGCTAAGGATTGGTCTTTTTTTTAGATGTAATAGTACATGTTAGCCTCTTTTGTATCTTATATAA
>CM019695.1:4155036-4172427 GCA_009760885.1 Achatina immaculata | reverse complement strand
TCTAAAGGCTCTCAGAATCATGTGTTCGAAGTGGCCCATGAACAGACACGCGTAGCTGGGGCCCATCTTGGTACCCATGGCTACACCACTAATCTGGTCAAAGTAAAGGCCATTGAATTCAAAAGAATTGAGTTGGAGGACAAGTTGTGTAAGGCGCATAATAGTAGAAGTAGGAATAGAGGGATTGCGTCTTTTGTTCAGAAAGAACTTGACGGCCTGAAGTCCCTGGTCATGTGGGATGGATGTGTATAAGGATACTACATCAAGGGTGAAGATACGGTAGGTGTGACCAGGCAGGAGTGTAAGGGTCTCAAAAGTGATGAGAGCATGATTGGTGTTCTTGAGATAAGTGGGCAGACTAGTGACCAGAGGTTGAAAGATGCTGTCAAGAAAATCAGAGATTTGTTCCGTAGGGCAGGAACAAGCAGACACTATGGGCCTTCCTGTGTTTCCTGGTTTGTGAATCTTAGGGAGTAGATAAAAAGATGGTTTCCCTAAGCAGCTGTCGCGGATGTGAAGATGTGTAGCCGAAGGAGAAAGACCAGACTTGGTCTTGTGGATGAGTTCGTTGATCGTGTCTCGAACATGGTGGTTGTTGGCCAGAGTCGGATCTTGAGGGCGAGAGGCATAAAATTTAGTGTTGCTCAGCTGGCCCATGGCCTCCTGGATGTACAATTCTTTCTTCCAACAAACAATAGCTCCGCCCTTGTCTGCACTCTTGATCACGATATCTCGCCTACGCTGAAGTTGAGAAAGTGCGCGTTGCTCCCCGGGGGTCAGGTTCGAGTGTCGTACACGGGGAAGGCGAAGCTTGCGGATTTCGTAGAGAGTGTGATCAATGTAGAGGTCCAAGGCACGAGATGCTCCTGCTGAAGGTGTCCAGGTGGATGGTTGTTTGGAGAAGCGAGAGAAAGAGTCATCATCGGAGGTGGATTGGGATGATGAAGGTTGGGACGAGTCTTGGAAATGGAACTTTAAACGCAGTCTGCGATGGAAACGGTGGACATCTTGAAGGAGTGAGAACTGGTCAGCAGAAGGACGGAGGGGAACAAACTGTAAACCTTTCCCCAGGACAGACAATTCATCAGCTGAAAGAGGAATATCCGGAGGGATACAAACCACCTTAGTGGGGGCAGAAGCGGTGGCGAGTCTGGGAGAGGCCGTAGAGGGACGGAGAGCAGAAAGTTTCTGCTTTTTGAGAGAAGAAAGTTGCAGGTAGAATTGTCTGTTGGTGGAGTGAATAATCTCACGGATCAGGCGATAGATGAGGTAATTATCATGTGTAATGTGGTGGAGACGGGCAGAGAGTAGAGCCTTGGTAACCACAGGAGCAAACAGGAAATTTCGGTTAGTGCGATCCGCTCTTGTTCCGCAGATGTACGATCTCGGAGGGTCCTAGAACAGCGCCTTATTTTCCAGACTGGCTGTCTCCACCCAGCTGGAATTAACAATGTCTTCAGATTTCTGTAACTTCTTTATTTTTCCACTGGCCTTTTTTATACTCTAATTTCTTTCTCTATGCTACCCCTCCTTACCACCATCCTATTTCCTTCTCTGCCAACATATTGGTCTTGTCCCATTCACCAGTTTTACATTTCCTCCCTGTAGGTGTTTAAGTTCTTCATTCATTATCTCTCGCGTCCTCTTTTCTCTCCCCTTTCCCCCCACCCCCCCCCCCCGACACCTCTAGCGGCTATCATGTTTCTATTGCCTTCCCCCAACCCCTCTCTCTCCGCTTCTTCGCTATGATTGGCTATATCGGGAATCTTTTGTCTGTAGGCAACGGGTTTTTTTTCATCCTCCTCCTTCTTCCACACACATTTCCGCTTTACTGAAAGCAAGACGCTTCAGATAAGTTATATATGTTTGTATTTTGTTTTTGCATGTATCCTCGAATAAGGCTCAACCCGAAATATCGGATGTTGTATGTTTTTCATTTATACATTCTCATACTTTATATTCGTTTTTTTCTCACCTTGCTCACTTCCTCCCTCACTTTGTAAAACTACACCATACACCTCTATCTACCTTATTTATATTAGCCAGTTTTACTGCAGTCGCCATCCCTTTTATCCGATAGATTTTAAGGCGCCTCCGACAAGTGTTTCGGCCCTATTAAACTCCTGACACTCTAAAAGGGGTGGGCCCCTCTGGGTCATGACTCCCAGAGGTCTTGTGAGTTGTTCCTTTTTTGTCCCGGGATTAAGTTGGCACTGCACTTTTTAAATGTGTCTTTAGCGATTTAGTCATGGAGGGCTGGTATTGGCCGCGACAAGCGAAATTATTTATGTTCTCAATGCTTATTTCGCATACTCCACAGCCAGCATGAAACATTTTTTGCTGTTTCTGAAAGGCTTTTCAATGCCCTTGCTCTTGCTTGTCCCTTTATGCCCAGTTGCTTACATAGGTCGTATGCTGATGTTGCTACGAATCCCCTTGCTCCTACTTCTACAGCTATCACATTTGCCCTGATTCCTGCCCCCTGCCTCAGTTGCTTGACCAGATCATTGTACTTCTCACATTTGAACAGATGTTGCTCCCTCTATTCTTGTTTCGTACGGAACCATAACCTCAATCATTATTAGTTCCTGTTTTTCTATGGAGTACACTACAATGCCCGGACGTATTTCTGTGTTTTTAATGGCAGCCGGGTATTCTCTTCTTCCTGTTAGATCCGCTATCACATCCCAGTCATTTCCACTATCTAACAGTGATGATAAGGGAATGTCTCTGATTTCAATATTCATTGTCGTACCAGCGCCTATGAAGTATTTAGGTGGGACCTCAACTCTTTTGCTGTTGTTTGCTTTATCTTTTGCCCTGTCTACAATGGCTACTAGTTCCTGCAGCACTGTGTTGTACCGCCAGGTGTAGCGTCCTTGACCTAATGATACTCTGCATGTTGACAGCACATGTTCCAATTTATGCCTTTCGTTGCAGAGAGGGCATTTTGTGTCTTCTGATAAACCCCATTTGTACAGGTTGGAGCCTGTAGGCAAAAGGTCATAAGTAGCTCTGATAATGAAGCTGAGTCTCAAGGGTGCCATTTTCCAGATGTCATTCCATGTTAGTTATCTCTGCAGGACTTCCTCCCTTGTTGTCCACTGACCTTGCTGTGCCTGTTGGACTGTCTTCTGGACCCGCTTATCATCCTCTGAATTCCTTACTTCGCTGATGATCATCTCTCTTCTTTCCTTACAGGAGGCCTTTGACCACCATTTGATTTCACCATGACCAAATCCCCTTTTGTTGATCTGGGTGTATCCTATTACTTCTTTCAGCTCCTGTGTTTCCCTGGCTGCGGTCACTTCCTCACCTACTTTCCACTTTCGTCCAGTTTTACTTCTCGTACTACTGGATCTGTAGATTCTTGTAGCATCATTGCAAGCCTTGTCTTTCCTACCTTGTACTCTTCGACCGCAGATCTGAATGGCAGCTGCAGTTTGCTCTTCTTGCAGTACAGTGCTACATCAGTTAACCCTGGTGGTACGCCCAGCCACTTTCTTATGGATTTATTTATCTTTCTTTCGACTGCCTCTACTGTGCTGGTACTTACTTCGTAAATGAGCAGTGGCCACATCAGTTTTGGAATCAGCATGAACTAGAGGCACTATATTTTGAACTTCCCCAGTAGCTGTATACCTGGTTCTCTGAGACTGTCGCCAGTTGGTCCGCGCCTGCTTAGTCGGGTAAACCCTTATTCGCAGGTATCCTCATATCTGGAGGAGTTTCACTATCCGCCACCTGTGACGGGCTGGGTTGGGGATGGTCGCCCCAGCTTTACCCAGATAAGGAGACGCCGATGTGCAAAACAAGAACCCCAGCCACACTAGCGATACGGACACTTACCAACTATCCATTCATACCCGTGAAATATGAACTTCTTCTTCTTCTGCGATCTAAACCGTCGGTCACATCAGATCCTGTTCCCTGTTGACACGGCAAAGTCCGCAATCCTCTCCAGATCCCGATAGGAGCGTAGTGTTGGTATCGGCTGTTCTTTCATATTGCAGCGAGTATGAACTTCATCTAGCAGGAAGTGAAAGCTATTTGCAAAAGCATGACCGGAAGTTGTTGCCCGCAGCACCTGCCTGGCCTGTCACCATGAATTATTCATACGATGATGGTGCTGCCAATCAGAAAAACACATGGCTCGGAGTAGTCCGAAGAGAACCAGGTACGTCACATACGATGATGGTGCTGTCAATCAGAACAACACATGGCTCGGAGTAGCCCGAAGAGAACCAGGCACGGCACATGACTTCTTGGGCGTTAGCTTGAGAGGACTAGTTAAATGAAGGCCCGGCGAGCGTCCGATAACACTTCATTTTATCTGCCTGCACGGTGCTAGCATCAGTTTAGGTTTGTCACGGTGTTCTTCTTCTACTTAGCTTTCTAGTGTATGTGTGTGTTTGTATGCGTATGTGGGTGTGTGTTTGTGTTTCTGTATGCGTATGTGGATGTGTGTCTTTCTGTATGTGTATGTGAGTGTGTGTTCGTGTGTTTGTATGCGTATGTGGGTGTGTGTTTGTGTTTCTGTATGTGTATGTGGGTGTGTGTCTTTCTGTATTTGTGTGTGTCTGTGAGTGGGTGTTTGTGTGTCTGTATGTGTATGCAAGTGCGTCTGTGAGTGTGTGTTTCTGTGTCTGTATGTGTATGTGAGTGTGTTTGTGTGTCTGTATGTGTATGTGAGTGTGTCTGTGATTGTGTGTATGCGTGTCTGTATGTGTATGTGGGTGTGTGTCTGTCTGTATGTGTTTGTGAGTGTGTCTGTGATTGTGTGTATGCGTGTCTGTATGTGTATGTGGGTGTGTGTCTGTCTGTATGTGTTTGTGAGTGTGTTTGTGTGTCTGTATGTGTATGTGAATGTGTCTGTGATTGTGTGTATGCGTGTCTGTATGTGTATGTGAATGTGTCTGTATGTGTATGTGAGTGTGTGTTTCTGTGTCTGTATGTGTATGTGAGTGTGTGTTTGAGTGTGTGTCCATGTTTTGAAAGGGGGAAGTTATATGTTTCGCCCTTGATCATATATATATATATATATATATATATATGATAATAACAAATAACAAATGCTTATAAGCAATGATACCTTATTATACCGAATGCCAATGTACCTGACTAGATTGACCAAATGTCGCAACAAACTAAATGCAGCTAAAAATCTGATGAGAAACCATACACAAGTCACATCATAATCGTCAGTACCTATAGGCACATCGCATTTAATAAGTGAACAGTTGTCACGTTACAGATATGGTATTTGTTTCACATTTTGTATATATATATTTGTTAAAAATTTCACATCTGTCTACTCATAAAATGATTTCAGATTTTTCTGAAAGTCTGCACTTTCCAAAAGAAGTGCATCATCAATCCCTGGCAGGTATGTGAGTTTCTAGTAATGATTTAACTACTCTAATTTTATTAATGACCCCAGTGAATTTCCGTAATGTGAGATAATACGAGGGGCGTTCAGAAAGTAATGCACCACATCGTTTTTCTCAGGAGCTGTTTATTAAAAAAGCATGAAATTTATATTGATATGTCCTGTAAACATCGGTATTATTCAACATAATACCTATCAACTTGTACGGCTCTACGCCAGCGCGAAGCAAGTCCATGTATTCCTAGCCCGTACCAGATTTTCTTTTGATTATGTAGCCATTTCTTCGCTGCATGAATCACTCCTTCGTCATCTTCAAATCTTACCCCTCGGAGTGCATCTTTAAGTGGACCAAACAGATGGAAATCAGAGGGTGCCATATCGGGACTATAGGGTGGATGGGTAATACAGTCCAACCCAATTTGGTGATTGCTTTCCCTGTTGCCAGACTTGTGTGAGGGAGCGCATTTTCATGAAGGAGAAGCAGATCTGCTGGATTCTTGTGCAACTGAACTCTGCTAAAACGTTGATTGAGTTTTTTCATTGTCTTAATGTAAGCTTGCGAATTGATTTTCTCTCCTCTTGGCATAAGAATCACACCTTCAATGTCCCAAAAAAACAGTGATCATGACATCTCCAACTGAAGGAGTTGTCTTGAATTTCTTTCTTCGTGGTAATTGCGGATGATGCCACTCCACTGACTGTCTTTCTGTCTCAGGTTAAGAATGATATGCCCAGGTTCCGTCACCTGTTACGATCTTAGCCAAAAGGTTCTCTCCCTCAGCATTGAAACTCTCCAACAATTCAGAAGAAATTGCCTTCCTTTGCAATCGATGGTCATTTGTGAGACTTCGAGGAACCCATCTTGCGCAAACTTTAGAAAATCCGAGAGCTTTTATAACTGCATTTGTACTACCATTGGTGTCTAACAGCTTTAAGGACAATTGTTGAGTAATGTCAGTAAGAATAATGCCCTCAGCGTATTTCAACATTTCTGCCTTGGTGGCTGTGGCAGGACGTCCCCAGTCGGCCGATCATGCAACTTCTTATCTCCACTTTTATTCTCTGAACCCAGCGACTGACTGTACTCAACTGTTCACAACAGTTTCCTTTTCTGCAACGAGAAATTCTATCAAAATCCGCTGTTTATACCGCAAGTTGCTAACAGGCTCCATTTCAAAGGTTAGGGCAGCCATATTCTTTTTTTGGTTGCAGTGCAATTTGGTTCACACAGTCGACACATTCCATATTTCAAGTGCAAAATTTCATGCTTCTCCCTTCATTGTTAGCTGACAAAAAAAAAATGTGGTGCATTACTTTCTGAAGGTCCCTCGTAGCACAATAATGTTGTCTTTAAAGAACTCAAGATATTCTCAGTTATTATGAGTTAGAAAAGCCATTTTGTTTCATCTACAAGGAGGTATGCAGAAAAGAAGCATCAGAATGATGGACTGTGGGCATGACAGGAAGTGACATGATGAATCTAATTTCAAGAACTGGAGAGCGATGCGGGCTGAGAACCAAATAGGAGCATTCTAAGAGTGAGACAAAGATGTGTTCTATCTCCTGACCTCTTCACCTTGTACAGCGAAAACATAATGAGAAATATAGAGAACATGCCAGGAATATCAACTGGCAAGTACAATCTTAACAATCTAAGATACGCAGAAGACACAATTCTGATTGCTAAAAGTGAAGGGGATCTACAGGCTCTTGTGGACGTCGTAGTCCGTGAAAGGAAAAGTAAAAGTCTTAGCCTGAACAAAAAGAAGACTGAAGTGATGGTCATCTCAAAGAAAAGAATACCAACAAAATGTAGCATTACCATCGATGGCACAGAACTGAAACAAGTTGATAGATTCAAGTACTTAGGAACGATTATAACAACTGATGGAAAATGTCACAATGAAATAAAAAACAGACGTGCTCAGACCAAGTCAACCTTCTAGAAAATGAGAAACATCTTGTGCAACAGATCCATATCAATGGAAACAAGATTCCGAGTACTTAAATGTTACATCGAGCCAATTCTGTTTTATGGATGTGAAGCATGGTCCATGAATAAGAGAGTATAGCGAGAAATGGAGGCCATGGAAATGTGGTTCATAAGAAGGATGTTGAAGGTACCATGGACAGCCAAGAAAACCAAAGAAGAAGTCTTAAGAGGCTGGAGTTGAAAAACAAATGATAGCACAGATCAGAGACAGACAAGCGAGATTTATAAGACATTTCCTGAGAAGACGAAAATTGGAATACACTGTGGCAACTGGAGAATTTGAAGGAAGAAGAGACAGAGGAAGACAGAGAGAGAAGTTACTGGATGGGCTGTCAGTGTGGCTAGGAATAAAGTAATCGGCATTAGATTCTTTTATCTCTAAGTCATGAGATGTCACTGAAGTAAGCTCCATATTTTTTTAGAAACCCTGTAGCAATAATAGACGTGAGGTCTAACTCCTCATGTCTGCTGAGCAGTTACTAAAGACTATGTCAACAAAACACCTTTTTGGGGTGCTAGTTGGCTAAGTCGATAGTACGCTGTTCTCTCGTGGCTAGACGGCTGCTCGTCCTACCGGAGTCCGTGTTCGAATCCCAGGTAATTCTCTTGTGATTTTTCTTTCCCTCACGTCTCACTAAAGTGCTTTGTCTACGGTTTTTTCGAGGTCTAATCCTACAAAATTTGTTCTCTTACTTTACTGTAGCAATAATAATCCTCTAAATGTGCACATTAGTTGAAGATCAGAACAGATGTGCTGAAAAACAGATTTAAAGAACACAAATTGACACATTATTCTTTAAGACTTTTAAATTCACTGAAGTATTAAACACACATAACTTCTACTGCGTTACAGTATGTAAATCTCATCCAGTACCTTTATGTTAAGCATATACTTAAAATTCTAACTTCTCATATCTTGGAGCCAAGAGAGAAAAGGAAAAAAAAATTAAATATTTTCCTCACAATTTTTTTTTCAAGATTTTCATTTTAACAAGGGCCTGTTAGATGTTCTGCCAAACTTTAGATGATCTGCAGAACTTTAGATGATCTAGCAAAGTTTAGATGATCTGTCAAACATTTGAGGATCTAGCAAAATTTAGATGATCTGGCAAACATTTGAGGATGTAGCAAAGTTTAGATGATTTAGCAAACATTTGAAGATCTAGCAAAGTTTAGATGATCTGGCAGATATTTGAAGATCTACCAAACTTTTCAATGTTTTTGTTGCAGATCTTTGATGTTGCTGTGGTTCTAGTGACCCTAACTTTGGAGCTGGCATTTCACTTCTTTGTTTTCCACGGGAAAGGTCTCTGCTAACTCACCTCCACTGTCATGCTGCGGTTGTGGAGAGTTCCAATGGTGTGCAATAGTAAGCTGATAAAACCAAGTTTACTTGTAGATTTGGAATGTCTTATTATTGCTTTATTAAAATAATCCCTGTCATGTGGTTTTAACTACAGCTGAGGAGGTTATTTTCCTCCTGTTTGATAAAGTTTCCAAGTGCAAATATATATTTATATATAAATTTGTCATAGCATAGATCCCAAACTGATCCATACTTTATTTAGTGATCTTAGTTTTAAACTAAAGCACTCTGAGACTTTACATGTCACACTTTTAAGCTGGGTATGTATAGAAAAAAAAGTACATATATCAAGCTTCAAGCAAAGTATATTTGAGACTTAAATCTTATACTTTGCTAAGTATATTTGTACTGTAGATATCATATTTCAAGTTTAGCACATTTACAATTTACATCTGTCATTTCATACAGACACTCAATCATGAATTGCCATGCTATTTTTATCTTTCATACACACAAAAAAAACAAATTCACCAGCTGCTAAATTAGATACTCTAACCTAGACAAATTCACCAGCTGCTAAATTAGATGCCTTAACCTAGAACAAATTCACTAGCTGATAAATTAGATGCCCTAACCTAGAACAAATTCACTAGCTGCTAAATTAGATACCCTAATCTAGAACAAATTCACCAGCTGCTAAATTAGATGCCCTAACCTAGAACAAATACACTAGCCACTAAATTAGATGCCCTGACCTAGAACAAATTCACAGCTGCTTCTTCTTCTTCTTCTTCTTCGTTCGCATTGACTGTCTATATCTGCAGTCCTGTCTCTTGGATAAATTTCACTGTTTTTTGTAACTCATGTATGGAACCGTAGAGCTTATCTTCTTTAGTGGTTTCACTGGGCCAGTAATTATTTCTCAGTGTCTCGTAGTTGATGCAGTTCTGGAGGATATGTTCCACAGTTTGGGGCACCTGGGCACATGTACATAGATTAGTAGTACCAACCTTAAACTTTGTATACATATGACTTCGGAGTCGGCTGTGTCCTGTTCGGAGACGCAAGATGGTGACTTGTTCCTTTCTGTTTAGCATGTGATAGTCATCATGTGGTGGTGCTTGTGGCTTCCTGTAGGTTTTTATCATGCTTTTCTTCTGATTATAGGTGATTGGTATGTCTGGTTGCTCCATTTCAGTACCCTCTTTAGCCAGATGGTCAGCTTTCTCATTGCCTGGTATCCCACAGTGGGAGGGAATCCATTGCAAAGTGACTCCATGTTGTAAGCCAATTTTTGACAAGGCATCCTTAAGGTCTGGTAGTTTGTTGCTCTGAAGAGCTTCCAGTACTGATCTTGCATCTGTGAGAATTACTACAGGACATGTATCAATTCTGAAGTCTGATATTTTTTCAACTGCAGCAATAATTGCCCTAACTTCTGCATCAAAGTTGTTGCAGTATTTACCAGTGGGTATGGAAATCTTGTCAGTTGTGTTGTTTGGATATTCAATATATGCTCCTGCCCCTCCATTCTTTATGGCATTATGTGCAGATCCATCTGTATACACACGTATCCAGGTGTCACATGGATATTTGTCATCTAGAACACTAAGTGTGGCTGTTGATCTTACAAGACTGCTCTGCATCTCACCATTCTGCACACCTTTCACTTCAGCCTGAATAGTTATTTGTGTATAATCTGCTTCTTTCCATGGTGTATGCTCTGGTACAGATGATAATGGAGCGACTACAGTTGGAAGGTCAGGTATCAGCTTACACATACGCTTGGCCTGATGAATGAAGCTGCTTCTTTTAAGCCGTCCTAATGCCAAGTTATTGAATCTCTCCTTCAGGGGATGGCTTACAGAGCTAAGGAATTTTTCTCCCATGGTCATGACCTTTGTGTCTCTACGTTCCTTTAGCGGTTGAACACCAACTATTTTCTGCATTTCTACTATTGGTGTGGACCTCATGGCACCTGTGATAATCCGTAGTGACTGATTTTGAACTTGTCTAGATTATGCAGCGTAGTGTTTGATGCTGTGCACCAAGATGTTGAGCCATATTCTAAATGTGGTAGAATACTTTGCTGATATACATTCTTGAGGATTCTTTCACTAGCTCCCCATGTGGTTCCACTCAATTTTCTTAATATGGCTAGTTTTCTTCTGGCTTTTGCTTCTGCACTGTTGATGTGTTGCTTCCACGTCAGTTTTGAGTCAAGAGTGACTCCTAAGTAAGTGGGTTGGTTGTCCATCCTTAAGGGTATTTCATTTACAAAGATCTTACCTGCTTTCTGTTTAGATGAGAGGGTGAACAGAGTGGTACTTGATTTCTCTGTGTTGATACTTACACACCATTTGTTTGTCCATGATGTCAAGATGTTGCTGCTCTTTGGAGTCTCTGTGTAGCAACTGTCGCATATTCATCTGTACACCACATGACCAGATCATCTGCATACAGTGCCGCTTTGATTCCATAGGGAAGTTCCTTGACCAGGTCATTAATGAATACAAGGAATAGTGTAGGCGAAAGGACTCCTCCTTGTGGTACACCGTGTCGCAGAAGTACTTTCTGGCTTTTGTGTCCATCCATTACTACTCTAGCTCTTCTATTGTGTAAATAGGACTTTATCCAGTTGTACAGTCTTCCATTCACATTGCAGTTTCTTAGTTTCCACAACAGACCTTTTTTCCATACTTTATCAAAGGCTTTCTTCAGGTCTATCCACGCTGCTAGTACAAGGTTTTTCTCTTGGAATGCATCCTCAATCTCTTGAGAGAGATAGGTCACTTGATCTTCCGTACTGTAGTACTGCCTAAATCCTGCTTGTTGTGGAACGAGAAGGTTTTCACTTTCTAGGTACCATTTTAGCCTCAGGTCAATGATGCGTTCCATCGTTTTGCATAGGCAGCTAGTGAGACTGATTGGCCTGTAGCTGGAGGCAGTATCACTGTTTTTCCCTGGTTTTAGCAGTGGTACCATGCTTGCTTCCTTCCAGATTTGAGGTAACTTACCTGTGCTCCAGCACATATTGAAAATATCCAACAGCTTTCCCATTGCTGCCATTCCCAGGTTCTTGATCATTTCATTGGACACTCCATCTGGTCCTGGTGATTTCCTTGGTTTCAGTTTACTAACTGCTAGGTCTAACTCACTGCGTGTGATTGGTGCATCCATGACCTCCACTTTTCTGACTTGTTCCTCCTCTTTCTGTGGCTCGATGCGCACTGTACGCTCCTTCTCTGGATGGATATCAATGTTGCAGTCCTGTGCAAACATGCGAGCAAAGTGATCTGCTACCTGCTTACCTGTAAGAGTTTTCCCATCCTCTATCAGTGTAACCTTTGTACTTCTTCCAGTACTCTCATCATTTAACTGTTTGATTAGTTTCCACAGTTTCCTTCCATCCTTTTCAAAGTTTAGGGACTCTGTTTTCTCTCTCCAACTTTCCCGTCTGGCTTGCAGCTTTGCTCTCTGAAATTTGGCCTTAGAATGTTGGTAATTATTGTGGTGTTCTTGGCATGGTCTATTTTCTGCTTGCTTTCGAGCTGCTTCCACGTCATCATGGAGTTTTCCCAGCTCACTAGACCAGTATGGTTTATAGTCCCTGCGAGCTCCTCTGGGAATGGTTTCACGAGAGGCCTGAAGGATACAAGCATTGAATTCCTTCACTATGCTGTTAATATCCTTACCTTCTATGGACAGCTGTCCCACCAGGATACCTGTACGATGTCTGTACATTGTCCAGTTTGCTTTTTTATAGTTCCATCTGGGGAGAGGGCTACTGGTGTTAAGGAGTTCATTTTCTATTGTCAGGAAGACTGGTCGATGGTCGCTACCTCCAAGTTGTTTTCCAACTTCACGTGTTCAGATCTGGAGAGTGGAATTCCAGATCTGGTGTTGACTTTGTATGCCAAGCCCTTGAGTAAAATGTTGGGGGATCCATTGGCTGGTTGATCAGGAGAAGTCCATTATCATCCTGCCAGCTCTCAACTTCCTCTCCTCTCTTGTCTATGTGGTCATAGCTCCAGCTCTGGGAATGGCTGTTAAAATCACCACAGACCATCAGTCTCTCTTTGTGTGGGATTGTTTCTAAGGCAAGTGGGCGGTCATTAGGACAGTAATAGTTAAGGAGGTGGAAATCTGTATTACTACTTTTTAGATGGATCATCTGGTATTCGGCTCCTTCCATGTACACTCCCACCTGACATGCGCTGATGTTATTCTTAACAAGTGTGAGTACTCCTCCTTTTCTTCTGTCCTGTCGGTCTGATCTAAAACACTGGTAGCCTCTGATTTTAAAGGCGGCATCTTTGGTTAGGTGTGTCTCCTGTATGCAGCATATACTTACCTGCTCTGCAAAAAGTATGTTCTCTAGTTCAACCTTTTTGCTATAGCCATCTCTAACACTGCTGACACCCTCAGCATTCCACTGCATTATTTTAAGTTCTTGCTTTGTGGCCGTTTTCTTCTGTTGTATTTTTTGGCCAGTAGCTCTACTCTCATGTCTCCTGACTCCACAAGACGAACTGAGAGGACCTCCAGTAGCATTGGGTGGACCCTTTCGAGGCATGGGGCCCGGCACTGCACCTGCCTGGTTAGTCTTCACAGGGCGAGCACAATGTTTGAATACTGCGGATAGAGACATTTCATTAGCGATAATGTGTGTTACCCTGATTTTTGCGATGCGCCTTTTGGCTGGGTAACTCCGACTTCAGCACCTTTCCTTGCTAGGGCAGACTGTGGTCTTGCTCGGACTGCCATGAAGACAGTGTGGCTGGCCTGGCCAAAACTTTGTTTTCCAGCCTCTGGTGGCTGTACTTAAGCTCCTTCTCCATGTCCGATGGTTTTGAGACAGTTCCACAAAGACACTCTGACGTTGAGATGAGGAATCTGATGAGTGCTTCAACGATATCCATTCCCCGCCACCCATAGTCTACTGGCTCTGTTTTGTTTACATCATTCTGATAGCCATTGTTGTAAAGACCCATAGGCTTGTCACATCCTGGATTCATTGGTTTCACACCAGACTTCCCTCATCCCCGCCAGAGATCTCCATGTCCCCATCCATCCACCAACCTGACATTACATTTTACACAAATAACAATTACAATTAGTGTTGATTGCTACAAGTTTCTGGGCTACAGAGGTAGGTCAGAGTTTTTAAGCAAACAGATCTATGTTCCCTGTCTCACTAACACTATGTTAAGATAAGTGTGCTCTTAACACAGTTGTTCCCAGGGGGCACCAGCTGCTAAATTAGATGCCTTAACCTAGAACAAATTCACTAGCTGTTAAATTAGATGCCATAATAGAACAAAGACACTCGTTCATTGTAATATCAAGAAACTGCCATGGGCTCTCAAATATCTTACAGCTTTTGTCCTTAAAATTCAAACTTTACTCTGTTACACTTCAAGCTAAAGGATATCATTTTCCCAGCATGTGACCTTGTACCACAGCACTTTAAAGCTAACATCATGTGACCATTTTCCACTGAATAAAACGTCAAGATAGTCCCTTGTGCATGTCACTGAGGCATAAAAAGGAATGTGACAATAAGGCTCACATTTTTTCTTGACTGTTGGCACATAAGACTCAGCTATGGTCAGACTTGGTATAAAGTGGAACAAATTCAAGAACAAAGCAGAGATAAGACAGATGAGCAAACAACAACCTGTGTCATGGGTGATCAGAAAAAGAAAATGGACATGTGTAATCCATGTGATGAGAAGAAACAATCAGAGAATACCAAAACAACCTATCAAGTGGATCACAACATGCCGAAGAAAAAAAGATCGACCACATGAAACTCTAAAGAGGACATTGTTAAGAGAAACCAGTTTAGTGGGCATAACATCCCTTGATGAAGTTGAAAGACTCCCCGAGAGTAGGAAAACTTGACAAACAACTATGCAAGCCCTACGTGACGTTTAACGGCACGGGAAGGGTGTAAGATGTATGATGGTCAGACTCATATCTAGCTGCCTTTCCTTCCTCACCAACTTGTGGAGCCAGATACCCATTTCTTCAGCTGGATTCACTAGGGTGCTTTCATCCAGGATCAAACCATTGGCTCAAGGTTTGGAATTCAGACTCTGGCATCGCTGCATTCAGGATAGCCCCATATACACTCTGCCACGTGCCGCATAATCCACCCAAGAGCTTGTTTGCTAATAGTTCCTGTCAAGTGTTGCTTGTTTATGATGCTTTTTTTTGCCTCACAGTTCAGATTTCCTGCCAGTAGTCTTACTTTGTCCCAGCTCCAGTGATCTCGTTATAACAACAACTTTGTCCCAGCTCCAGTGATCTCGTTATAACAACATTGTTCTTCCATTCCTGGCCTTCATTTTCCTCACAGTCTGTCCAGTACAGCTTTAGCAATGATACTTTTGTCCATTCTCAGCCTGCCATTGGCCTTGACCATTAAAGAAAAGTGCACTAACTACTTTGCTAGTCATGCACCCATTACGTGTCAAATAATGACCTTATTCCAAAAAACGTTAACACCTTGTATCTGTCATCTTTTTTTTCTTGACACCTTGTATCTGTCATCTTTTTTTTCTTGACACCTTGCAGCAGTCATATTTTTTTTCTAAAACCCTGTTCTATAATATGTTCACTTTAAAACATGACAGAATGCAGGTCTAGAGCAAAGAATGACAGGAGCCATTATATTTTTCAAGCAAAGACCTTATAAGATCACATCTGAAGCACCATGTAATATCATCATTCAAATATTATAAACATTAAACTGTAAGCCTCTACATTTACTTAGCTCAAACCAGTGCAATCCTGGAATCCAGGGACAATGACATTGAACTATACAGAAGTGGAAGATTGAAAGCAGAAACCACATGCAGTGTTTTGGAAGACAAGCTAACTGAAAAAAAAATGTACGTTTGTGTCAGTGAATAAAGTGTGATAGTATTAGCTTCTTTCCATGTAGAACATTTTCCTGTGTAATACATTAATACTTTGGAACTCAGTCCTTGTCTGTTTGACCTTAATTAACTTTTTTTACTTTTATTTTGTCACTTATGGTGTTTATAATTTCATAGTTTTGAAACTCCACAGAATATATCAAGCAATAATTCTTCCTTACTGAGTTGAAATTATTTTATTATTGTTTAAAATCTTTGTTGGTGCTAGCAGTGGCATCTATATTTCAGAATCCAGTTTTATGCAAAGCATATTTAAAAATGGACAGTAATCTTTATGTCTTTGATATGAAAGGCTATGAACTTTGATCATCAGGGTATGTGGTATCCATCCATCCTTGACCTTGGTCAGTGGCTGCTCAGTTAAGCACTGTCCAAGGATTAAGATGAATGGATAAAGTGACAAACATAGACAAGTCATTTTTAAAAATCACATAACTCATTTTGGATTGTGCTGTTTGCTGTAATTTATGCTCGGTTTGGGATCATAATTCTGATAATCCAGAAACATCCACAGATACCCTAGTCACCACCTTATTATGTCTCTGTGTGTAGATTAACTGAAAAGTCCACATATACCCTAGTCATCACTTTATTATGTCTCTGGAAAGCAATTAATACTCTTGTAAATAAAAGGAAGCAAACTGACCCACAAACACTTAATGGTGAACATACTTGCACTAACTTCAGTGAACATTTTAGGAAAGAAATTAGTATTCTGAAATCTTCATTACCGACCCCTAATTGCGACCTGAACGTGTTGAAAACTTTCAGTGACAGTAAATGTGTAAAGCTAAAACAAATTAATATTCCTGTCCTCACAGTCGGTGAGGTTTATAACTACATCCGGTCCTTAAAGAACACTAACTCAGCAGGATGTGATGACTTTAGTAACAAGATACTATGCTACGCTGCACCAGTTATCACAGACACACTAACATACTTATACAATTTGTGCATTGACAAACAATATTTTCCTGACGCTTTTAAACTTGCCGAAGTTTTTCCTCTTTTTAAATCTGGACAGACTAGTGACCTCTCAAACTATAGACCCATATCCATTCTGTCATCACTATCTAAACCTCTTGAAAAGCATATACAAAAATTAACACTGCTCCACATGCAAGAAAACAATCTACTAATAGACAGTCAGTCAGGTTTTAGACTAAATTACTCCTGCCACACAGCATTAACTAAAATGATAGAAAGCTGGCTGTCTAATATAAATGATGACAAATTGTGTGCTGCTGTCTTTGTTGATTTCAAGAAAGCCTTCGATATGATTGATCATGAAATTCTTGCAAAAAAGCTGGAAGGCTATAGATTACACCCTGACCTAACAAAATTTATTACATCTTTTCTCTCAGGTAGAAAACATGTAGTTTGCTTTAGAAACAAAATATCTGGCTCGTCTGTGGTTGATACCGGTATTCCTCAAGGCTCCATTCTTGGTCCTCTTCTCTTTGCTACCTATATTAATGACCTACCACTACATTTAAAGCACTCTTCATGTGATCTTTTCGCTGATGACTGTACTATTTACAATAGTGACTATGACATCAATAAACTACAGACAACGCTCCAAAATGATATAAACAGTTTGATTAAATGGAGTAATAAAAATGGTATGTTGATAAACACCAACAAAAGAAACTCCATGCTCATCACTACAAGACAGAAACTGCAGAATGCAACAAAAACTTCACTACAGCTTTGTGCTGGGACTAAGGCAATAGAAAATGTTCATGAACATAAAACC
>CM019695.1:4069553-4154936 GCA_009760885.1 Achatina immaculata | reverse complement strand
TTTGAGATACCTGTGCATCGCCGCCGGGTGAGAGGTGGTTTTCCATCCAGTCCAGTGTTGGACTTTCTCACCGGAAAACCTCAGCATGATTAGGATACGCAAACACCCCGCCGGGTGAGAGGTGGTTGCCTATCTAGACTGCACTGGTCCAGTATCTCCGACTTCAGCATTTTGCGGGCGTGGCCGCTACCCTTCCTAGTTGTGACCAGGATGGAGCTTTCGTCCTGGAGGACGAATCCTCGCCACTAGTGATTTTCACCCCTGGGTTAACCCGGTTTAGGCATATTATCCCAGTATGGGCGTGTTTGGGACGTGGCCGACCTCTAGAACAGAGGTACCGTGACATGCGTAGCCTTCAAGTTTCACATCTGGTGTATGCTGGTTTAGGCATTTTTCACCAGTATGGGTGTAAGCGGGCGTGGCCGGCCTCTAGACCAGAGGCGCCGTGGTATGTGTAGCTCTCGCAGTGATACTACTGGACATACCGATTAAACTTCACTTTATCCTTTCCTTCACCTTTTCATATCGGCGCTGCACAGCAACCTTTACTTCTTTTCCGCAGTTTAGTCCTTGACCGGGAGGAGCTTCACTCCACGCCCGGCATCCAAAGAGTCTCGCCTGGGTTAAGCCGGTTCAGGTATTTCACCCGATATAAGTGCACTTAAGACGTGGCTGACCTAAAGACCAGAGTTGACATGATTTGACTGTTTGCTTCGTTTTATCCTTTCTATCACCTTTTCCGTAGTGGTGCCGCACGGCAACCCCATTTGCATCTTTCTTCATTGGCCGGGAGGAGCACCGCTCCACGCACGGCAGATGAAGAATCTCGCCAGCCGCGGTAGATGAGCTACCAAACGTGCCTCTCATCTACCCTAAGGGTCTGGTTTTCAGGAGCCAGATATTCGCCTTCGCCCCTTCTCCTGTCAGTTTAAACAGTTCTGCCACGAGAAGGCCAGGAGCTGGACTTGACTGCCAGAGGCTGTTTGAGACCCACGCCGTTGGAGCGGAGAGTAAAATTTCCACCCCACCTCCGGCAATAACAGTCCTTAGAACCTCCATGATATTTGAATTACTCTTCTGTAGCAATTTACATTCAAAGACATTTATGTGTTTCTCAGCTGTTTTGTTAAGTGTCCAGGTCTAACAGGGATGTTGCAATGGGAAAAAATATCCATACTACAAGAACTTAATATTGAGGAAATTTGGCCAGTAAAGAAGATTAAACAGAGAAAACTTAAATATTTTGGACACATTAAATGTCACGACAATCTAGAGAAGACAGTCTTGGAAGAGTATATAATGGGAAAAAGAAAGAGAGAAAGCTCAAAGCGAAGATGGCTGCAAGACATCGTTGATGTTCTGCGAATGGATGTATCAGCAGCAGGTCATCTTGCTTACAACCGAGAGGCCTACAGAAGAACTGTTAGAGAACCAAAGTTTCACAAGGGGCAGCAAATGAGTGACTGATTGATCTACCCTGTTTGTCGCTAGACATTTTGTGCACGTTGTCTGCATTTATTATGAATGTAGGATTAGTATATAATGTACACATGCACATATGTAAAGACGTGGATGGCTGGATTACAAAGGAACAGAGTTAACAACTTACCGATAAACTCTCCTCAGCGGTGCAGTCAAAACGTGTCTGTGCACAGAAACTTGTGAAATAAACTTTATCCACTTCTCTTCATCATCTTTTATATCCAGAAACCCACGCGGCGGATTTTCCAGTCAGTGTTATTTCCTAGAAAGTTTTCATCTCTGAACCGAATCTGCTGTCACACGTCACTAAAGAACTACAATCAATCAATGTGCTCTTGATCTCGCCCGTCATTTTGCATTTGAATTAGATTGTATGACTGTGTTACCTGTTGTGTTGTTGACCTCAGCACGCAGCTGTTTACAAACTGTTACCCGTTTTTAGCTCAGCCTGCAGCTGTTTACAAACTATGACATTGTTGACTCATTTCTCCAGAAATGATCTAATCTAAGAACTGGCACACACATAAACAACTGACACCATTCGTCTATACCAGGAAGTCGCTGACAAGGTTTCCCAGTAAATGAATACAGATAAAAGGGAGGCGACTGCAGTAAAACTGGTTTAAATAAGTAAGGTAGATAGAAGTGTATGATGCAGTTCTCGTGCACCCAAGGTCCTCTTTGAAGTCCCAGGTAAGAACTCGTAGCCTAAACGAAATAAAGATACTTCCCACTTGTTCTCCTCCTCTCTCTCCACCCTTCTTTACGATCGGCTCTATCGTTCATCTTTTGTTGAAGGTAGCGCGGTCTTTCCTTCTCCCTTCTACTACAAACATTTCTGTTTCCTACTTGGATGGAAGACACATTCAGATAAGTTCTTCGTGTTTTTGTATTGTTGTGTATATATCCTCGAATAAGGCTCACGCCGAAATATCGGATGTTGCATGTTTTTCATTTATACATTCTCATACTTTCTATTCGTTTTTTTCTCACCTTACTCACTCCCTCCCTCACTTTGTAAAACTGCACCATACACCTCTATCTACCCAGTAAATGAAGTGACACAACAAGTAATCTCGAAGTTTAAAGAAGTTGCGGTGAAAATTATAGTTTAAACCAGCGATATATGATGTGGAAAATATCTTACAGAAACATATAAAATATACTAAAGTCTTCTTCATCTGTACTTCTCCTAACTACCCACCAGCAAAGTGACACCTAGCTACTGGCAATTTCATAATGCTAACATCTAGTATATGACTGATGATGATGATGATGATGATAATGATGATGATGATGATGACGATGACAGTCTAGTGAAAGGGGTGTGGAAATACAAAGTCAACCGTTTCAGTTATACATTTAGAATTACAGCAGAATCGTTTGAAAGCTACCAGTTTATCCCGTGTCACACAGTCACCCAATGACCTGGTATCTTGCTTGTATAACACGTCAATCTTTTTCTCCTGAAAACCAGGTTGGCTACTGACTCATAAACCAGAGTCGTGTTAAGACTGGTTTCTCACGGCAACGAACAAACCTTTCAACTTTTGCTAAAGATTTTTCACGAGTACAGAGTTTTTTTTTTATTTTATTTGGTACAAAAGATGGCCGTGGCTGAGATTAAGCTTCAAGAGTTAAAAATACATCCCCACGGAAGACTGACATAGACCTGTCACGGGAGACTGACAAGGACATGTCACGGGAGACTGACACAGACCTGTCACGGGAGACTGACACAGACCTGTCACGGGAGACTGACACAGACCTGTCACGGGAGACTGACACAGACTTGTCACGGGAGACTGACACAGACCTGTCACGGGAGAATTACACAGACCTGTCACGAGAGATTGACAAGGACCTGTCACGGGAGCCTGACACAGCCCTGTCACGGGAGAATGACACGGACCTGTCACGGGAGACTGACACAGACCTGTCACGGGAGACTGACACGGACCTGTCACGGGAGACTGACACAGACCTGTCACGGGAGACTGACACAGACCTGTCACGGGAGACTGACACAGACCTGTCACGGGAGACTGACACCGACCTATCACGGGAGAATGACACGGAATTGTCAAGTGGTTCTGAACGTCTCCTGGAAGTTACTCGGCGAAAAAAAAAATGTCTGTTGATGGAAATGTTCTTAGGAGCGGCAGTCGGAAGCTGTGTAGTCGCTTGTGTCGCCTACATAAAAGGTGTAGTCGTTTGTGTCGCCTACATAAAAGGTGTAGTCGTTTGTGTCGCCTACATAAAAGGTGTAGTCGTTTGTGTCGCCTATATAAAAGGTGTAGTCGCTTGTGTCGCCTACATAAACGGTGTAGTCGCTTGTGTCGCCTACATAAAAGGTGTAGTCGTTTGTGTCGCCTATATAAAACGGTGTAGTCGCTTGTGTCTCCTACAAGCTGACAGCGTCGGCACACATCATTCATCACAATACGTTAAGGAGGTTTCACATTTACTGTAGCAACCCAAACTTGCAGTTAGACCACCATGAAAAAGAAAAAAAAACCAGGAACACTACATTATGTCCTTCCAGGCATCTGACAGTGGGGGTACGCCAGATTATCATACGAGGGGCGTTCAGAAAGTAATGCACCACATCGTTTTTCCCAGGAGCTGTTTACTACAAAAGCATGAAATTTATAAACAATATACATGGATATGCCATGTAAACATCGGTATTATTCAACATAATCCTTATCAATTTGTACGGCTTTGCGCAAGTGCGAAACATGTATTCATAGCCCTACCAGATTTTCTTTTGATTATGTAGCCATTTCTTCGCTGCATGAATCACTCCTTCGTCATCTTCAAATCTTACCCCACGGAGTGCATTTTTAAGTTGAGAAACAGTTCGAAATTAGAGGGTGCCAAATCAGGACTATAGGGTGGATGAGGTAGTACAGTCCAACCCAATTTGGTGATTGCTTTCCGTGTTGCCAGACTTGTGTGAGGGCACACATTGTCGTGACGGAGAAGCAGGTCTGCTTGATTCTTGTGAAGCCGAACTCTGCGAAAACGTTGATTGAGTTTTTTCAATGTTTAATGTAAGCTTGCGAACTGATTGTCTATTCTCTTGGCATAACATCCACAAGAATCACCTTTTCATTGTCCCCAAAGACAGCGATCATGACCTTTCGAGCTGAAGGAGTTGTCTTGAATTTCTTTTTTCGCGTTGATTGCGGATGATGCGACTCCATTGACCGTCTTTTTGTCTCAGGTTCAAAATGATGTGCCCAGGTTTCGTCACCTATTACGGTCTTAGCCAAAAAATTCTTTCCTTCAGCATTGAAACGCTCAACAATTCAGAAGAAATTGCTTTCCTTTGCAATCGATGGTCATTTCTGAGACTTCAGGGAACCCGTCTTGCAGAGACCTTACAAAATCCAAGAGCTTTTATAACTGCATCTGCGCTGCCATTGCTTACTGACAGCTTTAAGGCCAGTTATTGAGTAGGGATACGCCTATCAATAAGAATAATGCCCTCAGCGTATTTCAACATTTCTGCCTTGGTAGCTGTGCCAGAACGTCCATAGCGCGGCCGATCATGCAACTCCTTATCTCCACTTATTGATTCTTTGATTCTCAGAACCCAGCGACTGACTGTACTCCTGTCGGCTGCAGAATTTCCATACACATCACATAAACGCTTGTGAATGTTCACACCAGTTTCCTTCTCTGCAACGAGAATTTCTGTCACAATTCGCTGCTTATACCGCAAGTTGCTAACACGCTACATTTCAACGGTTAGGGCAGCCACATTCTTTGGCCGGTCGCAGTGCAATTTGGTTCCCACAATCGGCACGTGCCATATTTAAAGTGTGTAAATTTCAAGCTTCTATCTTCATTATTAGCTGAAAAAAATAACGATATGGTGCATTACTTTCTGAACACCCCTTGTAGATATCATCCGTGGCGAGAAGCCTGAAGTCTTCCAAAACAAATCAGGAACATATAAATAGATCTTTCTATGCCCCCCCCCCCCCGCCCACTACATACATCTGAACCTGGTTGAGACGGGAAGAGAGTTCTACAACTCTTAGTCATGTTGCCTGGGTGATGCATTCCCTGCACTATATGTGGCGAGGACAAGTACTAGGTGAGCCAATAATAAGAAAATGACAGAACAAGACACTCAACGAGACGGGAGACATGAAACAAGACATTTGACGAAATGAGAGACATGAAACAAGACACCGAGGAAGATGTGTCAATTTCTGGTAGGGTGATGAGGTCTCCAGCATTGACTCTGAGAGGGAGATGTATGTTTCTAAGGAGACGACGTCCATGTCCATGCTAAGGAGACGACGTCAAACTATGTCAATGTCCTAGCTAAGGAGACAACGTCCATGTTCATGCTAAGGAGACGACGTCAAACTATGTCCATGTCCATGCTAAGAAGACGACGTCAAATTATGTCCATGTCCATGCTAAGGAGACGACGTCAAACTATGTCCATGTCAATGCTAAGGAGACGACGTCCATGTCCATGCTAAAGAGACGACGTCCATGTCCATGCTAAGGAGACGACGTCAAATTATGTCCATGCTAAGGAGACGACGTCAAACTATTTCCATGTTCATGCTAAGGAGACGACGTAAATGTCCATGCTAAGGAGACGACGTCAATGTCCTAGCTAAGGAGACGACACCAGACTATGTCCATGTCTCAGCTAAGGAGATGACGTCAAACTATGTCCGTGTCTCAGCTAAGGAGACGACGTCAGACTATGTCCATGTCCTAGCTAAGGAGACGACGTCAAACTATGTCCGTGTCTCAGCTAAGGAGACGACGTCAAACTATGTCCGTGACTCAGCTAAGGAGACGACGTCAAACTATGTCCATGTCTCAGCTAAGGAGACGACGTCAAACTATGTCCGTGTCTCAGCTAAGGAGACGACGTCAAACTATGTCCATGTCCTAGCTAAGGAGACGACGTCAAACTATGTCCATGTCTCAGCTAAGGAGACGACGTCAGACTATGTCCATGTCTCAGCTAAGGAGACGACGTCAGACTATGTCCATGTCTCAGCTAAGGAGACAACGTCAAACTATGTCCATGTCCCACAGAAGAAGCCAGAGACGCCAGACTCCAGCAACATACAAAAGCCAAAACAAGGTCGAAAGTGTTCACAGAAGCCGACGGGACATTAAAAAAAAGTACTAAAAGACAAAGGATTTCCAAAGCCGAACAGTAATATAAAAAAAGAGCGCTAGAAGACAGGACCACAGACAGGGACAGAATGTGTAGAGCATAACACACACAGATAGAAAAGCGCCATACTACCGTGATGTACTACAACAGAAGACGAGATGCAATAAACTCTAAGTCTCTACACAGCCTGGATGAAGGGCAGCATCTCCACACCCCAGACAACAAAGCCAGACAGAGCAACACCCAAATACCTGGACATATCTAGAGCATTTTCTTCACATGGATATTTTAGTTTAGTCTTGTCATTTTCTAGTAGGATTTTTTCTTCTTCGTGTTTGGCAACATCTGGTATGTATTATATTAGTCCAGACTCACAACTTCCATTTTTGTTTCCTTCTGAACGCCCCTTGTAGGTATCATCCGTGGCGAGAAGCCCTGTTAGATTTTAAAAAATTCTAAGGCGCAATGCTCAGAACAAAGCTAGAGTCCGTGACATTACTAACCCCAGTCAGATTTTATTTTAGCTGTAGGATAAAACATACAGCGCAACAAACAAACACAAAATTATCGAAAGTCAAGGAGAACAACACAGAGAGAACAGTCAAATATGTCAGGCCTTCCTCCAGCTCTACACCAAGCTGTACACGTGGGGGACAAGTCAACAACAACATAGGACACATTTCTACAGCAAGTTGTACACGTGGAGGACCAGTCAACACGAACATAGGACACATTTCTACGGCAACTTGTACACGTGGAGGACCAGTCAACACGAACATAGGACACATTTCTACATCAAGGTGTTCACGTGTAAAGGCCAGTCAACACCAACAAAGGACACACTTCTACAGCAATTTGTACAAGTATAAGGACAAAATCTACAGAGGACAAATTTCTTAATTACACTAAACAACGGTCAGAGGACGGCAGATTTTAGGTCAGCAACTAACACGAGGAACTTGATGTCTTATGCATCACCATGACCAGTCGGGCTTAATGCCGAGTTCTTCCAGAGATTCTTTCCTCTGTTGGGACCTTTAATACTTAAAGTTCTCAAAGAAGTCTTTGACAGAAAGGAACTTCCTCCCAGTCTCAAACTTTCATATATTACCCTCCTACCAGTCTCTAACTTTCATACATTACCCTAATACCTGTCTCTAACTTTCATACATAACCCTCCTTCCAGTCTCTAACTTTCATACATAACCCTCCTACCAGTCTCAATCTTTCATATATAACCCTCCTACCAGTCTCAATCTTTCATACATAACCCTCCTACCAGTCTCTAACTTTCATACATAACCCTCCTCCCAGTCTCAATCTTTCATACATAACCCTCCTATCAGTCTCAAACTTTCATACATAACCCTCCTACCAGTCTCAATCTTTCATACATAACCCTCCTCCCAGTCTCTAACTTTCATTTATAACCCTCCTACCAGTCTCAAACTTTCATTTATAACCCTCCTACCAGTCTCTAACTTTCATTTATAACCCTCCTACCAGTCTCAATCTTTCATACATAACCCTCCTACCAGTCTCTAACTTTCATACATAACCCTCCTTCCAGTCTCTAACTTTCATATATAACCCTCCTACCAGTCTCTAACTTTCATTTATAACCCTCCTACCAGTCTCAATCTTTCATACATAACCCTCCTTCCAGTCTCTAACTTTCATATATAACCCTCCTACCAGTCTCTAACTTTCATTTATAACCCTCCTACCAGTCTCAATCTTTCATACATAACCCTCCTTCCAGTCTCTAACTTTCATATATAACCCTCCTACCAGTCTCTAACTTTCATTTATAACCCTCCTACCAGTCTCAATCTTTCATACATAACCCTCCTACCAGTCTCTAACTTTCATACATAACCCTCCTACCAGTCTCTAACTTTCATACATAACCCTCCTACCAGTCTCTAACTTTCATACATAACCCTCCTACCAGTCTCTAACTTTCATATATAACCCTCCTACCAGTCTCTAACTTTCATATATAACCCTCCTACCAGTCTCAAACTTTCATACATAACCCTCCTACCAGTCTCTAACTTTCATATATAACCCTCCTACCAGTCTCTAACTTTCATTTATAACCCTCCTACCAGTAACATACAAAAAACGCAACTGGTCGAAAGTGTTCACAGAAGCCGACGGGACGTTAAAAAAAAAGTACTAAAAGACAAAGGATTTCCAAATCCGAACAGTAATATAAAAAAAGAGCGCTAGAAGACAGGACCACAGACAGGGACAGAATGTGTAGAGCAAAACACACACACACAGAGAAAAGCGCCATACTACCGTGATGTACTACAACAGAAGACGAGATGCAATATAAGTCTCTTCCCAGGCGGGATGAAGGGCAGCATCTCCACACCCCAGACAACAAAGCCAGACAGAGTAACACCCAAATACCTGGACATATGTAGAGCATTTTCTTCACATGGATATTTTAGTTTAGTCTTGTCATTTTCTAGTAGGACTTTTTCTTCTTCGTGTTTGGCAACATCTGGTATGTATTATATTAGTCCAGACTCACAACTTCCATTTTTTCCCTTCTGAACGCCCCCTGTAGATATCATCCGTGGCGAGAAGCCCTGTTAGATTAAACAAATTCTAAGGTGCAATGCTCAGAACAAAGCTAGAGTCCGTGACATTACTAACCCAAGTCAGATATTATTTTAGTTGAAGGATAAAACATACAGCGCAACAAACACAAAATTATCGAAAGTCATGAAGAACAACACAGAGAGAACAGTCAAATATGTACGGTCTTCCTCCAGCTCTACACCAAGCTGTACACGTGGAGGACCAGTCAACAACAACATAGGACATATTTCTACAGCACCTTGTACACGTGGAGGACCAGTCAACAACAACATAGGACACATTTCTACAGCAACTTGTACACGTGGAGGACCAGTCAGCAACAACATAGGACACATTTCTACAGCAACTTGTACACGTGGAGGACCAGTCAACAACAACATAGGACACATTTCTACAGCAACTTGTACACGTGGAGGACCAATCAGCAACAATATAGGACACATTTCTACATCAAGGTGTTCACGTGTAAAGGCCAGTCAACACCAACAAAGGACACACTTCTACAGCAATTTGTACAAGTATAAGGACAAAATCTACAGAGAACAAATTTCTTAATTACACTAAACAACGGTCAGAAGACGGCAGATTTTAGGTCAGCAACTAACACGAGGAACTTGATGTCTTATGCATCACCATGACCAGTCGGGCTTAATGCCGAGTTCTTCCAGAGATTCTTTCCTCTGTTGGGACCTTTAATACTTAAAGTTCTCAAAGAAGTCTTTGACAGAAAGGAACTTCCTCCCAGTCTCAAACTTTCATACATAACCCTCCTACCGGTCTCTAACTTTCATACATAACCCTCCTACCAGTCTCAAACTTTCATACATAACCCTCCTACCAGTCTCAAACTTTCATACATAACCCTCCTACCAGTCTCAAACTTTCATGCATAACCCTCCTACCAGTCTCTAACTTTCATACATAACCCTCCTACCAGTCTCAAACTTTCATACATAACCCTCCTACCAGTCTCAAACTTTCATACATAACCCTCCTACCAGTCTCAAACTTTCATGCATAACCCTCCTACCAGTCTCAAACTTTCATACATAACCCTCCTACCAGTCTCTAACTTTCATACATAACCCTCCTACCAGTCTCTAACTTTCATACATAACCCTCCTACCAGTCTCAAACTTTCATGCATAACCCTCCTACCAGTCTCAAACTTTCATACATAACCCTCCTACCAGTCTCTAACTTTCATACATAACCCTCCTACCAGTCTCTAACTTTCATACATAACCCTCCTACCAGTCTCAATCTTTCATGCATAACCCTCCTATCAGTCTCAATCTTTCATGCATAACCCTCTTACCAGTCTCAATCTTTCCACTCTGGTTTGCGTGTTAACTCTTTATCTCTTTTTGTCCGTTTGGAATCAATAATTCTCTCGACCTCTGATTGTCTGACTGTCTGACTGGACCCACTAGTTCTCGCTACCTCTGACTGTCTGACTGGACACAATAATTCTCGCTATCACTGACTGTCTGACTGGACCCAATAGTTCTCGCTAACTCTGACTGTCTGACTGGACCCAATAATTCTCGCTATCACTGACTGTCTGACTGGACACAATAGTTCTCGTTATCACTGACTGTCTGACTGGACCCAATAGTTCTCGCTAACTCTGACTGTCTGACTGGACCCAATAGTTCTCGATCACAGCTAGAGAAAAGAGATAATCAGAACATTCGCTGATTATTTGGATTGAATCAAATAAAAAAGTAACATTAAAAAAAGCAAAGAGTCAGTTTACCTTACGTGACACTGACAGGTCGTGTAAGCCGAGAGGGAAACACAAACGAGGGAAGTAGTTTAGTAGAAGAAAGACAGACATGTTTTTGCTTCGTTTATTTTCGTTTTTCTAATAGCCATTTTCCTGGGCATAGTTACATGTGGTTACATTTTCCATGAAAACAACTTGTAAATCATTTATTTGCTGTTTCTACATGTGCCAGAAAGCGCTGTCCGGAAGTGACTGTGATTTTCTTACAGTGAATTTGTCACATTTTTTATTGCAAGGACAGACCATAATTTCTGTTCTTCCAAATATTGATCATTCAATCTGTTCCTGAATACTACATTCTGTTCTTCTATAATTACCCCTTTCTGTAATTTAAATGGTTTTCCAAACCTGAATGTTTTGAATCCAGAGACTAGCCGGTACATTTTTTTTCTTTCGACTTTAATTCCACAGTCCTGTTTCAGTCATATCATTTCCTTGAGATGGAATCTTGGGCCACACGCTAAGGAATAGAACTTGGCCAGAAAAGAAAATCTACAAAGATGCTGAAAACCTAAGAAGAACTGAGAGTGGTAGAAAGGGGTGCGGGGGGGGGGGGAGGCAATAGAAACATGATAGCTGCTAGAGGAGGTGTCTAGGGGGGGGGGGGACGCGGAGAGATAATGAATGAAGAACATAAACACCTGCAGGGATAAAATGTGAAACTGATGAATAGGATAAGACCCTATAGACACCAATATGTTGCCAGAGAAGAAAAGAGGGTGGTGGTAGGTAGGGGTGACAGATAAAAGGGATGGCGACTGCAGTAAAAGTGGTTTAAATAAAAAAGGTAGATAGAGGGTGGTTGGTGCAGTTTTACAAAGTGAGAGAGGGAGTGAGTAAAGTGTGAAAAAACGAATAGAAAGTATGAGAATGTATACATGAAAAACATACAACATCTGATATTTCGGCGTGAGCTTTTTTCGAGGATAACATGCGCAACGAGACAACAAAAAAAAAACGAAGAACTTATCTGAATGTGTCTTCCTCCAGAAGTAGGAAACAGAAATGTGTGTAGTAGAAGGAAAGACCACTCTAACAAAAGATGCCCGATAGAGCCAATCGTAAAGAAGAGGTGGAGAGAGAGGAGGAGAACAAGTGGTAGAAAGGGGTGGGGGAAAGGCAATAGAAACATGATAGCTGCTAGAGGTGTCGGGGGGGGGGGGGGAAGGGGACGCGGAGAGATAATGAATGAAGAACATAAACACCTGCAGGGAGAAAATGTGAAACTGGTGAATAGGACAAGACCCTATAGACACCAATATGTTGCCAGAGAAGAAAAGAGGGTGGTAGTAGGGAGGGGTAGCATAGAGAAAGAAAATAGAGTAAAAATGGGCGGAGGGGGAGTGGAAAACTAAAGAAGTTACAGAAAGCTGAAGACATTGTTAATTCCAGCTGGGCGGAGACAGCTGGGTGGAGACAGCTGGGTGGAGATAGCTGGATAGAGATAGCTGGGTGGAGACAGCCAGTCTGGAAAATAAGGCGCTGTTCTAGGACCTTCCGAGATCGTAAATCAGCAGAACAAGAGCGGATCGCACTAACAGAAATGTCATATTTGCCTCTGTGGTTGGGGCCATTGAAATGATTTGGGACTGGTTTCGAAGCATGCTGGGCGATGTCGTACAGATGTTTTTGCATGCGGTCCCCTAATCTGAGGCCAGTCTCACCGATATATCTTATCCTGCATCTTTTGCAAACGATGACATATATCACATTTCGGGACTCGCATGTGAATCCCTCATGAAGAGTGAGGACAGTTTGGGAAAGGTGATTGTTTTCGTTTCCCAAACTACAGGGCAGGTAACGCAGCGGGGGAGGTTACATTTTCTGGTGCCAACATATGTAAGGCTCTGCTTCAAGTGGCTGTGGACGAGGATGTCCTTAAGGTTTGGCTCACGTTTGTATGCTAACAGGGGTGGATCAGAGAAAATGTCACGAGTGTCGGAGTCGAGTTGGATTATCGGCAGATGATCACAGTAATCGTTAAGTAATAAAGCTGCTCCTACTTTTTTCCGATTTTATATTTCTGGTATCACAGCTTTACTGCAGTGCTTAGTGTATAGTTGTATACTTATACACCAATTATTGTGCTACTTCTGACTGTCTGACTGGACGCAATAGTTCTCGCTAACTCTGACTGTCTGACTGGACGCAATAGTTCTCGCTAACTCTGACTGTCTGACTGGACCCAATAGTTCTTGCTACTTCTGACTGTCTGACTGGACACAATAGTTCTTGCTACTTCTGACTGCCTGACTGGACCCAATAGTTCTCGAACACAGCTGGGGAAAAGAAATAATCAGAACATTCGCTGATTATTTGGATTGAATCAAATAAAAAAGTAACATTAAAAAAAGCAAAGAGTCAGTTTACTTTAAGTGACACTGACAGGTCGTGTAAGCCGAGAGGGAAACACAAATGAGGGAAGTAGTTTAGTAGAAGAAAGACAGACATGTTTTTGCTTCGTTTCTTTTCCTTTTTCTAATAGCCATTTTCTTGGGCATAGTTACATGTGGTTACATTTTCCATGAAAACAATCTTGTAAATCATTTATTTGCTGCTTCTACATGTGCCAGAAAGCGCTGTCCGGAAGTGACTGTGATTTTCTTACAGTGAATTTGTCACATGTTTGATTGCAAGGGAAGAGCATAATTTATTTTCTTCCAAATATTGATCATTCAGTCTGTTCCTGAATACTACATTCTGTTCTTCTATAATTACCCCTTTCTGTAATTTAAATGGTCTTCCAAACCTGAATGTTTTGAATCCGGAGACTAGCCGGTACATTTTTTTTTCTTTCGACTTTAATTCCACAGTCCTGTTTCAATCATATCATTTCCTTGAGATGGAATCTTGGGCCACACGCTCAGGAAAGTGACTTGGCCAGAAAAGAAGCTCTACAATGATGCTGAAAACCTAAGAAGAACTGAGAGTGGTAGAAAGGGGTGGGGGAAAGGCAATAGAAACATGATAGCTGCTAGAGGAGTTGTCGGGGGTGGGGGGAGGGAAAAGGGGACGCGGAGAGATAATGAATGAAGAACATAAACACCTGCAGGGAGAAAATGTGAAACTGGTGAATAGGACAAGACCCTATAGACACCAATATGTTGCCAGAGAAGAAAAGAGGGTGGCGGTAGGGAGGGGTAGCATAGAGAAAGAAAGTAGAGTAAAAATGGGCGGAGGGGGAGTGGAAAACTACAGAAGTTACAGAAGGCTGAAGACATTATTAATTCCAGCTGGGTGGAGACAGCTGGGTGGAGACAGCTGGGTGGAAATAGCTGGGTGGAGACAGCTGGGTGGAGACAGCTGGGTGGAGACAGCTGGGTGGAGATAGCTGGATAGAGATAGCTGGGTGGAGACAGCCAGTCTGGAAAATAAGGTGCTGTTCTAGGACCCTCCGAGATCGTACATCAGCAGAACAAGAGCGGATCGCACTAACATAAATTTCCTGTTTGCCCCTGTAGTTGCTAAGGCAAACATATTTAGCCCTCTTAGAAATATCATTGAAATGTTGGCGAAGTCGATCTCCTAACCGTAAGCCAGTCTCCCCTATGTACTTCAAACCGCAACGTTTGCACATATTAGCATAAATAGTTTTCCACTCCCCCCCCCCTTTTTTAACTCTCTTTCTCTATGCTACCCCTCCCTACCACCACCCTCTATCTACCTTTTTTTTATATAAACCACTTTTACTGCAGTCGCCATCCCTTTTATCAGTCATGTATGAAAAGGCGTAGGTAAGTATATGTGTGTGCGTATATAGCTATGTGTGTATGTGTATACATGTGTATCGGGGTGTATGTTTGTACGAACATATAAGTAGCTGTGTATGTGCATGTGCATTGTGCCTTTTTTGTACATACATACATGTGTGTGCACATATCTATGTGTATGCATGTGAATGTATATGTGTATATGTACATGTGTAGATGCATTTTTATATGTGGTATGTGAGTGTGAATAAATGCATCGGTCGGGCCTCACGCTGTTGTATAGTCTCTGAAGCTCTAGATGTAGTAGCTCTATCTCTCTTATCCTGTAGTCTGGCCTCACGCTGTTGTACAGTCTCTGAAGTTCTAGATGTAGTAGCTCTCTCTCTCTTATCCTGTAGTCTGGCCTCACGCTGTTGTACAGTCTCTGAAGCTCTAGATGTAGTAGCTCTCTCGCACAGCGTCCCAAGTAGTCTAGTTCTCTCCACGGAAGTATCTTGTCTACGCTGTTGTTTCATGTTTTTGTTAGCCTTTGACTGCACTTGGCCAATCGCCATACGTTTCCTTGACTGGCATTGGTACGGACATGAAAGTTGTAAAAGAATACAAAAAGCCACTTAGAAAAAATAAGCAAAAGGCATATTCTCACTGAGCAATGAAATCTATTATAGAATACAATAACGCTCTTTACAGAAATAAAATGTAGTAATGAATGAATCTGTTATAGAATACAATAAAAAAGCTAATATAAACATAAGGAAAGAACACATTTAAAATTGTGAAGTACTTACATCCATGTAGAAGTATAAAACTAGTCACAAAAATAAAGAAGTATTACTGAACTTGAATCCAAAATGCACACTATCACTGTCAAATAAAGTAGGAAACACTAAAAGACCGAAATGAACCTGGCAAATTCTGAGAAAGATGATAAACTGGAAGACTTGCTAAGTTAGCTTACCTTAACTACGACCATCTAAGATTCTGGTGGGTGCTGGACATTTCTCGAACATGACGAGTCCAAGACCGGGGCATAACGATTTCTAAACATTTCCAGAAGGTTCTACAGATTTCTCTCTATCCGCCACGGCCGACAACCCGAAGCGAGCATTGCGCATAAATATCACGGGAGTTGCGTCCCTTCCTTCACTGGGCTTTGTTTTTAGGATCAGTCGTTTTCTATTAATTTTACGTGTCACCCCAATCCCACTCCACCTAGGGATGTGTCCCCCCCAGTCCCACTCCACCTAGGGATGTGTCCCCCCCCCCCCCCAGTACTTTTCTCCAGACTGTAAGTCACTTGTGAACAAAGTTTCATTGAAATTGTTCCAGGCATTCCGGAGTTATGCTGGAATACACATATACACAAATTCATCAAAATATGTATATATTTAGTGTGTGTATACATGATAATAATTATATTTAATGTAAATTAATGTTTTATATATTCCTGAAGATGTGAATCAGAGACTGAGTGTAGAATGTTTGTCATTGTAATTTTCTTCATGTTATTTGTGTGTAAATTACTCCATGTAGTAAACTGAATGTTTGTCACTGTAATTTTCTTCATGTTATTTATGTTTTCATTACTCCATGTAGTAAACTGAATGTTTGTTACTGTAATTTTATTCATACTATTTATGTTTTTATTACTCCTTGTAGTAAGCTGAAATTAGACATGTTGAATGTAAAAACATATCATGAAAGAGATTTGGCAAAAACAAAATACAAAGAAATAGACAAGAAAGTAAAAAGTTCAGCTAGAAGGGATAAAAGAGAATACATAGACAATATGGCAAAAGAGGCAGAAAAATCAGCAAAAACAGGAGACAGCAAAACTTTATATAACATACAAAAGAAGCTAACAGGTACTATTACATCTAAAGAAAGACCAATCCTTAGCAAAACTGGAACACTATTAACATCAAATAAAGACTAAAAACAAAGATGGGCTGAACACTTCCAAGAAATACTTAATCGACCACACTCAAAAGAGTTGTTAAACCTTGAAACTAACTTACCAGCCCCACAAATAAATGTCAACCTAGATGAAATTAAATTGCATGAAATTGAAACAGCAGTGAATTTAATGGCTAACAACAAAGCTGCAGGTGAAGATGAAATAACAGCCGAGATGCTAAAAGCTATCAATAGTGACAACATGAGACAACTACAGAGAATGTTTAACAAGATTTGGACGGAAGAAAAGGTCCCTTCTAATTGGAAGAAAGGAATCATTGTTAAAATACCAAAAAAGGGCAACCTTAGTGACTGTAACAACTGGAGAGGAGTAACCTTAATATCAGTTGTGTCAAAAGTATTTTGCAAGATCATTTTGAATAGACTCAAAGATATAGTGGATACTGCAATGAGAGAAGAACAAGCAGGATTTCGAAAAGGGAGAAGCCGTCTCGACCAGACCTTTACTCTCAGAATAATACTTGAAGAACATATTGAAAAGCAGAAACCATTAATACTGAACTTCATAGATTTTAAAAAGGCATTTGATAACATACACAGAGATTCATTATGGAGAATTTTAAGTCTATATGGAATACCATCTAAAATTGTCAACATCACTAAGGACTTATACAATGGATATGTTTGAGCAGTCAAGACAGAAGAAGAGATGATTGAATGGTTCCAGATTGAAACAGGCGTGAAACAAGGATGTTACTGTAATTTTATTCATGCTATTTATGTTTTTATTACTCCATGTAGTAAACTGGATGTTTGTTACTGTAATTTTATTCATGCTATTTATGTTTTTATTACTCCATGTAGTAAACTGGGTAAAGCTGGGGCGACCATCCCCAACCCAGCACGTCACAGGTGGCGGATGGTGAAAGTCCTCCAGATATGGAGGATCCCTGTGAATTAGGAGTTATCCAAATAAGCAGGTGCGGACCAACTGGCGGTAGACTCAGAGAGCGAGGTGGGGTAGTAGGTGGCTCTACTGCTCCTATAAAGTGCCTCAGGTGCTCAGTGAAGGGAATACCAGGCGGGTCAGAGGCGCCTTAAAACCTCTCGCTCCCGCTGCCCTGCGGGTAGGACAGGGAGTCCAAAGGCTAGCGGAGAGTCCGTACACAAACCGACAGAAGGCAACGGGAAACCACTGTTGTAGTTCCCAAGAATAGTTATGCTTGAACAGAATAATCGATTCATCATGAACGACGTTAATGGATGTTCCTCTGGAACAGCCTCGTCCGGAAGGGCAGCTCACGACCCACAGTTGAGGCCAGATCGTCATCAAGCTACTGGTGGCAAAACTAACAAGTTCAAAATAGCAACATGGAATGTTAGAACTTTATTCCAGGCTGGAAAATTAGAAAATGTAAAGATGGAAATGGAAAGGTTGAAGATCAACATATTAGGAATGAGTGAAGTTAGATGGACAGGTGCAGGGAAGATAAACTCAGATAAATATATAATAATATATTCAGGAAGTGAGAAACATGAAAGAGGAGTATGAATTATATTTGATGCACAAACGGCAAGGACAATTGTAGGATATTTGAACATCTCGGACCGAGTCCTGCTAGCCCAACTGAAAGGACAACCAATAAACATAAATATTATACAAGCATACGCTTCAACATCTGAAAGTTCTGATGAAGATGTACAGCTATTTTATAATGACCTAGAGACAGCACTAAAACACACAAAGTCACATGAAGTTACCATAGTCATGTGAGATTTTAATGCCAAAGTTGGTAAAGGAAGAACTTCAGACATCGTTGGTGACTATGGACGGGGGGAGAGGAATGACAGAAGTTATAAATTAATTGAATGGGCAAGAATACACAGCATGGTTGTAGGAAACACCTGGTTTAAACAACATCCTCGAAGACTGGCAGCCCAGACAAAAAGACTTTTAACCAGATAGACTACATATTAATCAACAAACGATTCCGCAATGCATTACTGACAACGAAAACTATGCCAGGAGCTGACTGCAATAGTGACCATGATCTACTCTGTGGAACAGTTAGAATAAAGCTAAAGAAAGCATGCAGAAAAGTGAGAAACATCAAATTGAATACAGAACTTCTTAAAAATGACCAAGAACTGCGAGAACAATACAAAGATATTATAACAAATAGATACAATGCAACAGCAAAGATAAATAGTATAGATGAACAATGGGAAATGTTAAGAGATTCTATCCACCAAACTATTAAGGAGATAATACCACCAAAAAAAAAAGAAGCCTATAAAAATAAATGGATGACAGACGACATCTTAGGACTGATGGACAAGAGGAGGAGGAGTAAAAATAATGAGGAAAAATATAGCAAGATAAATAAAGAAATAAGACGCAAATGCAGAGAAGCAAAAGAAGTGTGGTTAAATGAACAGTGCAGACAGATAGAGGACTCTCATAATAAAGACAGCAAAAACATGCACAAACGAATTAATGAACTCACAGGCAGGAAAACAAAATATACCACAGGATGCCTGAAATCGAAAGAAGGTAAAATGTTAATGGGAAAAGAAGGCATTGTGGACAGGTGGACAGAGTATATCGGTGAGATATATGGAGGAGAAAGACCAGAATTAACACCAGATACTGAAAACTGTGAGGGACCACCAATACTTGAAGATGAAATCATAGATGCCATCAAACACATGAAGAAAGGAAAAGCGACTGGGCCTGATAATGTAACAATAGCAGAAATAGAGGCACTAGAGGAGACAGAAAGAAAAATAATAACCATGTTACTGAATGACATTTACAACAGTGGTTATATTCCCAGTGACCTGATTAAATCCACGTTTATAGCACTACCAAAGAAACCAGGTGCAAAGGAATGTGACGACCACCGGACTATTAGCCTCTCATGTCACATAACGAAGCTACTTCTGAGAATAATTATGAGAAGAACAAGAAAAAAGATAAAAATGGAAATAGCAGACGAACAGTTTGGATTTGTTGAAGGAAAGGGAACACACAATGCCATTTATGCTTTACGAACACTAACAGAAAGAGGTTTAGAAGTACAGAAATATCTCTACTTATGCTTCATTGATTACACCAAGGCATTTGACAAGGTGAAACATAATGAAATTATTAAAATGCTTGAAGACATCAATATAGACGGCAAAGACCTGAGGATTGTAAAACATCTATACTGGCAGCAAGAAGCAGCAATTCGAGTTAAAAATAAAATTGGAAAATATCAACCTGTAAAACAAGGGGTGCGACAAGGATGTGTACTATCTCCAGACCTTTTTTCTCTGTATAGTGAGAATATTTTAAGAACAATCATCACAGAACCAGGCATAAAAATTGGAGGATACACTATTAACAACCTTCGGTATGCTGACGACACAGTACTGATAGCTGAGAACCAACAAGACCTGCAAAATCTCTTGGATAAAGTCGCCAAAGAAAGTGAACAGAAAGGCCTTACTTTGAACATCAAAAAGACAGAGACTATGGTTATATCTAAGAAACAGAATCCACCAGCATGCATTATTAAATTAAACGGAACTATTCTAAAGCAGGTGCAGAAATTCAAATACCTTGGAGCAGTAATAACTTCAGATGGGAAATGCAGAACAGAAATTAGGAACAGAATAGGCCAAGCAAGGACTGCATTTCAGAGAATGAGAAACATATTAGCTAACACATCTTTATCAGTGAATGTCAGAAAACGAGTCCTAAAATGCTATATTGAACCTATCTTGTTATATGGAAATGAATCATGGACAATAGGCAAGTCTGCACAAAAATCATTGGAAGCAGCAGAAATGTGGTTTATTAGAAGAATGTTGCGAATCCCCTGGACAGCAAAAATAACTAATGAATAATGTATGAGAAGAGCTGGAGAGACAAAAAACCTTGTCAAAAAGATAAGAGAGAGACAATGTACTTTCATAGGACATGCAATGAGAAGAGGGGGCATTGAAAATATTATAACAACAGGAAAAATAGAAGGAAGAAGATCAAGAGGAAGACCAAGAGATATGATACTGGACAGTCTGACAGGATGGTGTGAGAGGAGATCACCAACTGAACTGATGGTTTGCATGAAGGATCAGGTACTCTGGAGAAGCATAATAGTCAACGCCAATCGTCACGGCACCTGATGATGATGATGTAGTAAACTGAATGTTTGTCACTGTAATTTTATTCATGCTATTTATGTGTAAATTACTCAATGTAGTAAACTGAATGTTAATAACTGTAATTTTCTTATGCTATTTATGTGTAAATTACTCCATGTAGTAAACTGAATGTTTGTCACTGTAATTTTATTCATGCTATTTATGTGTAAATTACTCCATGTAGTAAACTGAATGTTAATAACTGTAATTTTCTTATGCTATTTATGTGTAAATTACTCCATGTAGTAAACTGAATGTTTGTCATTGTAATTTTCTTCATGGTACTTATGTGTAAATTACTCCATGTAGGAAACTGAATATTTGTCACTGTAATTTTAATAGTAAACTGAATGTTTCCAAAGTGAGTGAATGTTGTATACTGAGGGGCAGAATGTGAGACTGGCCTAAGTGCCAAACTCTTCACTTTCACTTTTTGAAAATAAAATTCTTTATTTAGCTCCTTGTCATTTTTTAAATTATTGATTTCATTACGGAATTACAACTTCCCATTTTTTGATATGTTTGACACTCTAACTCTTCTATAAAAGAACCAAAATGAGCTTTCTTATTGACATAAATTTTCCCATCAAAATAAAATAAAATAAAATAATGCTATGTCAACAGGTAAAAAAAAGAATCTGAAAATGGAATCTTTAGTAAATTGGATTTTAATATCAGAAATGAACATAAAAGTTGATTAAAGCAGAAAACAATTTCAAACAAGATTTTCCTAGCAATTACAAATCTGTTAAATCGTGTAAAACACAAGCAAATATAGAAATTGAAAATATAATTAAGGTCATTCATTCCTTTGCTTGTCCCTTGCGGAACTTTGCCTCCCAAACAGCACTCCTGTAGGCCTCTCGGTTGTGAGCAAGATGGCCTGCTGCTGCTGCATCCATTTCCAGATCATCAACGATGTCCTGCAGCCATCTTCGTTTCGGTCTTCCTCTTTTTCTTTTTCCCACCATGTATCCTTCCAATACGGTCCTCTCTAAAGTATCATGACGTTTAATGTGGCCAAAATATTTAGGTTTTCTCTCTTTAATCCTCTTTAATTAAGGTACTTGCTATATTTTCAAGTTGTAAATTATAAACATGAAATGCTGAAAATAATGTGTACCATCAAAGCACAGTGGAAATCAGTAGAAAAAAATCATTGAAAAAGGTCAAAAGATAAAGTGGTTGACTAAGCGTACTGAATTAAGATGGAAATAAACAATGTATGAAGAGATAAACGAAGAAGTTTAAAAAAAAAGGATACAAAAAAGTAAGAGAAATGTGACAGATAGAAGAAGAATGTAGTGAGACTGAAACACACTGAATCAACACTTGCGCATACAAGTAAACAAATAAATGAGCAATTTGAATCAATCTGAAAACAAATCAGGACACAGTTATCATGGAGACAACAGGAATCTTGAAGAGATTGTCATGTCATAAGAGACATCTATCATTACCAGTCATCTGACCTATGACACGCGATATATCAGCCATCTGATCTATGAAAATTAACATTCACTGCATTTCCAGAAAAAAATGAACCTACATAATGTGATCAGCATTTTGAAATCCACATCACATGAAATCAGCTTAATGACCCACATCACAGTATCAGTTTCAAGAACCTTCAACTGAACAGAAATATGAAGTTGATGGTTCTTGAAACTGATATTGTGATGTGTATTTTCATACAAATAGATCAGAAATTGCATAAAGAATAATTTTCTTGCAGGAAATTTCACCCCAAAAAAAACTATTTTAAGTTAATATCAACAACAGAAAAATGAGTGGAAGTAAACAAAGATTTATACTTCATCGATTGCATGTAGCTTGTCATAGCAAGATTAGGAGACTTGATATACGTCTCTAGAAAAACTACACTGAGACTGTAATGACATAAGAATAAGTAAGAACATAAACATGAACCAAAGAACATCAGCAGGACTGAACAATGACGTAGAAGGAAATAAACATTTATCACGGGAAATTAGACAGCAATGTTTTTCTTTACTTCTGGTAGAAAGAAGACTACTCTGTAATAACTAACTGTAACACAAGAAATACTTTGACTGAGTATAATCACAAGAAATATTTTGACTACTCATATATAATTAACTATAGCACGAGAAATACTTTGATTATTCATCTATAACTAACCACCACAAATATTGCTTGTGATATTTTCCCCAAATATGTTGATAATTATTTTGAAAGTCAACTATAAGTAATACTGAAGGCAGAAGAAACAGAACTCTCTCTCTCTGAACCTTAAGTGCCCAGGGTACATGGGGCTTCCGCAAGGGTTTTCCACAAATGCCTGTCTTTCGCCTTTTTTTCTGCTCTTGCCCAGGTGAGCCCTCTATTGCTCAACATCCTTTCTGTTGTTCTTCTCCATGTCTCTTTTGGTCTACCCTTACTTCTGCTCCCCTGTGGTGTCCATCTTAGTGCTATTTTTGGTAGTGAGTTGTCAGTCATTCGGAGCACATGTCCCAACCATCGCCAGCGTCTTTCCTCAATAATTGTTGTCAGTGGTTTCATCTGCATTTCTGCCAATAAAATGTTATTTCTTATGGTGTTTGGCCAAAATATTTTTTTTAATTCTACGTAAACATTTAGTCTGGAAAGAATTCAACTTGTTTTCTATGGTTTTGGTGATTTTCCAGCATTCACTTCCATAGAGTAGTACACTTAGAACATTACTCTTAAATATCCTGATTTTCATATTTATGCTTAGTTTATTTGATTTCCATATATTCTGTAGCATTGCAAAAGCCTGGTTTGCTCTAGTAAGTCTGCTGTTGATGTCCTCTGTGCTGTCTCCATTTTCTACTACTCTGCTGCCAAGGTATACAAATTCGTTGACCTCCTCCACTAACTTGTTATCTACTCTGAGTACATTTCTGTTGTTCACATTTTGCTTCATTAACTTTGTCTTTCCTACAAACAGAACTACACCATTTTAAATACAGATAGTAAAATGACAGTTTCTTTACAAATGTGATACAAAATTGAATGTTTGAAGGCGACATATTAAAACATAAAAAACATTACATTAAAGTCAATGATGCAAGGACATGTATCTAAACTAGGTTCTGGATAATTTCTACAAGAAACTTCGTAATATATAGTCCATTCAAAATCATTCTCTCATTGTTCTTAATTTAAAAAAAAAATAATAATGAATAGTTTGTACAAATCACTTAACTACGAATTATTAATGTGAGCAGAAATGTTTCTTTCTTTAGGAATTCTGTGACCACTTTTAACATATAGACTTTTATTCTCAAGACCTCGTCTTGCAGTGGCCTGTGTAGTTTTAAGTTGTTTTGTGTTATAAAGAAATGCTATTCCAATTGTTTTCGAATTTTCCTTTTCTTCGTTATATTTTTTTTTGTTTTAATCAATAACGTTTGTGTCTCGGATCTTGTAGAAGTAAGTGTCTCGGATCTTGTAGAAGTAAGTATCTATGATCTTGTAGAGGTAAGTGTCTCTGATCTTGTAGAAGTAAGTGTCTAGGATCTTGTAGAAGTAAGTGTCTAGGATCTTGTTGAGGTAAGTGTCTATGATCTTGTAGAAATAAGCGTCTCGGATCTTATAGAAGTAATGGTTAATTATTTTGTTAAAAGTGACAGCTCTTCATATATGTCATGAATTAAGTGCCAACATTTTAGAGTTAATCAACCATCATGGCTTGTTTATTTGTGTGTGTAACTTGTTTCCATTCAGAAATTCACTTTCTCTAGTATCTCACATGATTTTGTTCCTCAACTCATATTTGTAAAATTTCTTTTGTTTTAATCTGAGTATAATCATTTCTTCTAAATTCTACAATGTTTTGTTTTTAATCTGAGTATAATCATTTTTTCTAAATTCTACAACATTTTGTTTTTAATCAGAGTATAATCATTTCTTCTATATTCTACAATGTTTTGTCATTCTAGTACATTTTCACTCTGGAGTTTTATATCTAATTTTTTTTTCTCTTACAACCTCAAAGTGTCGCAGTCCTGGAATTTCTAGAAATATATTTGATCTCTTGATGTGTATTCTTCCTGCCGCTGACATCAACATTAAATTTGTGTTTTACTTTTTGCAACGTTCTTCTCCTGTTCCAGCGTCTCCTTTCTGCTGGCGTTGATGCCACCATGAACTCCTGTCCCTACAGCACCTGCAGCAAAGACCACTGCTCCCAGAGCAGGGGAGACAAGCGAGGCGACAGCGCCAGCAATCACAGTACATATGCTGCCAATCGTGGCCCAGATCGACGTAGATTTTCTGACGCGCTCTAATTCATCGGACAGACGATGGAGCTCGTCAACGTTTCCGAGATTCTGCTCAAGCGTGTCGACCAAAGCCAGCATGTCCGTAAGAACTCCGTAGCCTTTGTCATGAGATAGTATTACATCTCTCACATTCCGGATTCTCCCTACAATATCACTTCTACTGATGGCAGATTTGTTATCGCAATATCTTTTTATTTGTGCAGTGAGAAGATTGACGTTTCTTTGTATTTCTTCTTTCAGTTGTGGAGCATCCAGTTCTAAAATATACTTCTCAGCACCAGCTTTCTTGAAACATTCCGACGTGTAGCGGTCATATTCTGTATGCAGTCTTTCTGCAAGTTCAATTATTTCCTGCACCTGTGCTTGGTTCCTTCCTTCGTTTTTCTCTCTGTTGTTAAACAACACAAATCTCTTATTACAATCTTCATACAACTTCTGAATCTCTCCTGTCTGCTGTCTACACCAATCATTGAAACTGAGTGCATATCCTTCTTCCTCCATTGCGTCCTGGAAATTATCTCCCCCTGTCATGACCACAATGACGTGATTGAGGTATGTATCTCCAAATATACGTTTCAGGGCGTCCAGTGCAGACCTCTCTTCCTTTGTGAAACGACAGCCAAACCTTATGACGAACAGAAATGCGTCTATGCCTTCACAACACATGCCCAGGGCTACATCCATGTTTTTTATTGCTCTTTTCTTGTCAGCAACCTGGTCTATGTCCGTGTCTTCTAAACCAGGGCCATCAACAACTTTAACTTGGTAACCTCTGAATTCTGCGTAACCATTTTGTACATCCTTGGTAACTGAGTTAGTGTTGCAGGACGCTCTGAAAGCTTTCCTTCCCAGGATGGAGTTTCCAGTCGCGCTCTTGCCGTGGCCCGTCTTCCCCATTAATAGAAAACTCAGAGATTTTTCCATCTTGTGTTGTTTCTCCTGTGAACGTCAAGTACAAATAAAAAACTATGAATACAAAAGACACGAAAAGAAAAGAGTAAATACGATAATATATCTGTTCAATAGCATATTATGTGTCATTAACATATCTACCGCAGAGCCGTCAATTTGAATTCATTTTAAAAAGACACAGATTTTCCAAGAAAATTCTTATATTAGGTTAACTCTGAGCTACAGATGGGCTTCATATAGTATTTCACATTGTTGAGCATGATACAGAGATTCCAGCTTTATGTCTTAATTTCACAATATTTAACAGAAGGTGATATGGAAATTCCAGAAGAAAAATTTCCGTAGCAGGGGATGAAACACTGCACACAGCACCCAGATCAGGAGTGACGAACATCAAGAGAAGACTGACCGTCTAACAAACTAATTCACTAAAATGGTATACTAAAACGCATTGGTCACCTATAACCAAGAAAAAACATCACAAACACCTACAGAAGAATAGAACCACCACTACCTGATGACTATCACATGCTTAACAGAAATATAACCACCACTACCTGATGACTATCACATGGTTAACAGAAATATAACCACCACTACCTGATGACTATCACATGCTTAACAGAAATATAACCACCACTACCTGATGACTATCACATGGTTAACAGAAATATAACCACCACTACCTGATGACTATCACATGCTTAACAGAAATATAACCACCACTACCTGATGACTATCACATGGTTAACAGAAATATAACCACCACTACCTGATGACTATCACATGCTTAACAGAAATATAACCACCACTACCTGATGACTATCACATGGTTAACAGAAATATAACCACCACTACCTGATGACTATCACATGGTTAACAGAAATATAACCACCACTACCTGATGACTATCACATGGTTAACAGAAATATAACCACCACTACATGATGACTATCACATGGTTAACAAAAATGGACAACTCATCATTTTCCGGTGAGAACAGGACAGGAATTTTTGCTGTCAATTCTCGTCTGTGTGTGCGCGCGCCTGCCTGCCTGGCAAAACAAATAAAACTAACAAACATCCGCCAAAACTGCGCCAGAAATAAAACTCGCTTCAGCACGTGCTGGCTCAAAGAAACCAACCAAGAAAGTAAGCTCTACTCTTCTATATAAGAACATTAAAAAGTATTCCAGTTGATCCAAGGGACATAACTGGGGATGTAAACAGACAATGTGCATGAGCAAGAAGGCCTATCAAAAGTATCAGGATCAAACACTTTTTCTTCAGCACGTGATCTGTCCAAGGGGGAGCCTATCATGTTATTGAAAATGAAGTATTCAAACTTCTCTTCTGAACATTTTTGTCTTTCTATGGAATCTCGCAGCGACTTTAGGAAACAAACTTTCATCAACATATCCTTGTGAGTCTTTTTTCACATCAACATATCCTTGTGAGTCTTTTTTCACATCAACATATCCTTGTGAGTCTTTTTTCACATCAACATATCCTTGTGAGTCTTTTTTCACATCAACATGTCCTTGTGGGTCTTTTTTCACATCAACATATCTTTCTGAGTCTTTTTTCACATCAACATATCCTTGTGAGTCATTACTCTTAGTTTACTCATACGAAATAAGTAATGTGAGAAGATAACTATAAAAGTGATAAAGTAAAAACTTGATATAAAAGATGTTCTCCATCATAAAGCAATAAAGGCCTCCCTGACTCCCTGAGAATTCCCTTTCAACGTGTGAAAGACAGACTTCAAGTTTTACTCAGTTTATTGTTTAAGTCACACGCTACATTTTATTTCTGAATAATATTTTTAGCATACACTTTCATTTAAACACATTTGTAGTAAGTTTTTCATTTAATCTTTCTTACATTTTGGGCGGCACATGCAACAAATTGTAGAACGAAATTGAGAAGAAGAAAGATGAGAAAAAGGAAGATGGGAAGAATGAAAATGAACTGCTCAAAATTTCGAATATGAGGCGAGGGATTTTTTATTCACACATTGGGCAATTTTAGTAGGAGCCATCAGAAAGATTTACCGGTCCCTACCAAAGATTTACCAGCCCCTACCAAAGGTTTACCAGACCCTATCAAAGATTTACCAGCCCCTACCAAAGATTTACCAGACCCTACCAAGATTTACCAACCCCTACCAAGATTTACCAGCCCCTACCATAGATTTACCATCCCCTACCAAAGATTTACCAGACCCTAAAACAGATTTACCAGCCCCTACCAAAGATTTACCAGCCCCTACCAAAGATTTACCAGCCCCTACCAAAGATTTATTAGCCCCTACCAAAGATTTACCAGCCCCTACCATAGATTTACCAGACCCTATCAAAGATTTACCAGCCCCTACCATAGATTTACCAGACCCTATCAAGATTTGCCAGCCCCTACCATAGATTTACCAGACACTATCAAAGATTTACCAGCCCCTACCATAGATTTACCAGACCATATCAAAATTTACCAGAGCCTACCATAGATTTACCAGACCCTATCAAAGATTTACCAGCCCCTACTATAGATTTACCAGACCCTATCAAGATTTACTAGCCCCTACCATAGATTTACCAGACCCTATCAAGATTTACCAGCCCCTACAATAGATTTACCAGCCCCTATCAAAGATTTACCAGTACCTACCAAGATTTACCAGACCCTACCATAGATTTACCAATCCCTACCAAGATTTACCAGACCCTACCATAGATTTACCAGTCCCTACCAAGATTTACCAGACCCTAAAACAGATTTACCAGACCCTATCAAGATTTACCAGCCCCTACCATAGATTTACCAGACCCTATCAAAGATTTACCAGTCCCTACCAAGATTTACCAGACCCTATCAAAGATTTACCAGTCCCTACCAAGATTTACCAGACCCTACCACAGATTTACCAGACCCTATCAAAGATTTACCAGACCCTACCATAGATTTATCAGACCCTACCAAAGATTTACTAGACCCTACCAAAGATTTACCAGCCCCTACCAAGATTTACCAGCCTCTGCCAAAGATTTACCAGCCCCTACCAAAGATTTACCAGCCCCTACCATAGATTTACCAGCCCCTACCAAGATTTACCAGCCCCTATCAAAGATTTACCAGACCCTACCAAAGATTTACCAGACCCTATCAAGATTTACCAGACTTTACCAAAGATTTACCAGCCTCTGCCAAAGATTTACCAGCCCCTACCAAAGATTTACCAGCCCCTATCAAATATTTACCAGCCCCTACCAAGATTTACCAGACCCTACCAAAGATTTACCAGTTCCTACCAAGATTTACCTGCCCCTGCCAAGATTATCACAGAAAATACCACCATCACATTTTCTACAGACATATTGTTTTTCAGACATTTAACCTCATGTCTGACACGAAACTTTAAGTACTCCTGGCTCATATATTCACTCCTGGCTCATATATTCACTCCTGACCCATGACTTCAATCCTGGGCCATGTCCTCACTCTTGGCTCATGACTTCACTCCTGACTCATATCTTCACTCATGGCTCATTTCGTTATGTCTGGCTAATGACATCACTCCTGGTTCATGTCTTCAAACCTGGCTTATGACTTTATTTCTGGATCATGTCTTCACACTTGGCCTAAGTCTTCATTCCTGACACATCTTTTCACTCACGTTTTAACTCCTGGCTCATATCTTCACTCTTGGCTCAAGTCTGCACTCACGTTTTAACTCCTGGTTCTTCTCGTCACCTCTGGCTCATATCTTAGCACCAGGCTCATGTCTTCACTCCTGGCTCATATCTTCACGCATGTCTTTCCTGTCTCATGTCCTCCTGTCTCATGTCTTCTCTCCAGGCTCAAAACTTCACTTCTGGCTCACGACTTCACTTCCCATTTATTTCTTCACTCCTGGCTCATAAATTCACTCCTGGCTTATAACTTTACTACTGGCTTATAACTTCACTCCTGGCTCATAACTTCACTCCTGGCTCATTACTTCAATCCTGACTCATAACTTCACTCCTAGCTTATAATTTCACTCCTGGCTCATGACTTTACTCCTGGCTTATAACTTCACTTCTGGCTCATAAATTTACTCCTAGCTTATAACTTTACTCCTGGCTTCTAGCTTCACTCCTGGCTTATAATTTCACTCCTGACTCATGACTTCACTCCTGGCTTATAACTTCACTTCTGGCTCATAAATTTACTCCTAGCTTATAACTTCACTCCTGGCTTATAGCTTCACTTCTGGCTTATAACTTCACTCCTGACTTATGACTTCACTCCTGGCTTATACCTTCACTCCTGGCTTATAACGTCACTCCTGGTTTATAGCTTCACTCCTGGCTTATAACTTCACTTCTGGCTTATAACTTCACTTCTCGTTCACGACTTTTATCATCAGTATGTTTGCCAGAGGAATCTAAGTATTTAGATTGTTTTTCCTGCTCTTTCTATTTCCTTCCATATCTGAGGTAGCTCATCCTGGATATCAGTGAACATTTACACGTGTTTTGCTGTTTCGGTGATAGAATTGTCATCTTTGGGCACTGACTTTACATGCTTTTCTAAGCTTATTCTGTATGCTGGACATCCAGGATGAAGGTTTTTGTGCTGCTCCTACTCATGCTTGTTCTGTTATGCTGCGTCTTCTAACTCGCGCTTCTAAAGCCGTTACTTTAGCCTTGAGTCCTGCCACTCTCTCTAACTGCCTGGCCACATCATTGTATGTGGCATTTTTCATGTGAACACTCAAAATATCCAGTAAATATAATCTAATTGTCACAAAATCAACACTTCCAACTGTGCAATATTTATGAATATTCTTTCATTAAAAAAGGAAATAATGTAAAAAAATAAAATGTATTTTAAAAAATGGATCTCTAGGTCGAAACAGAAGATTTTAAATGAACGAAATAGTGGAAGAAAAAGAGGGTACAGACTACGTCTTTGAAGGCAGAGATTTTTAAAATGTGTTCTTACAACTGAAGAAAAGTAACAAAACAAAATATGTGGGCTTGAACGAAAATGTGTACGACAGTATCAACTGTCATTGAATGTTATGTTAACAGACTATACTAAGATTATATGTTAACAGACTATACTAAGATTATATGTTAACTTAGATTATATGTTAACAGACTATACTAAGCTTACATGTTAACTAAGATTATATGTTAACAGACTATACTAAGCTTACATGTTAACTAAGATTATATGTTAACAGACTATACTAAGCTTACATGTTAACTAAGATTATATGTTAACAGACTATACTAAGCACTGTTAATATCATGTTTACATTGTACAACTGCCTAGGTCTTAATGTGTGCATGGCTCAAAAAGGAAATAAAATGACAAGATTTGAAGAAAAATTATGAGAGACATCAAACTTGATCTGATAGGTCTTAGCTTGCAAAATTACGTTGTATGACCTGCGTGAAAGCTGGTAGAAGAAAACCTCACTCCATCCAGAGGAGAGAAAGACTTGAATTTTAAATAAGTTAGAAGATCATGCACACTAGAGGTGCCTTAAGTAAATTTTGTGACAGGTGGGGCTTGAAGATAAAAGAGTACCCTGTAGTGTGAGAAGCAAGAATCTGTGAGATTTAAGCTAGGAACACATCTATGACATGTGAGGGAAATCACTCCTAGCGTGTGGTGATGTAAGCTTTTGTCATTATTTCATAGTCGCTAAAACTCTTTAGACAATGAAACAATTAATCCAGAATGTGGGGGAAATGTTGATGTAAACAGAGACACAAATTAAGATCCAGACCACAGAATAAATACAGCGGTTCTTTACTCTGCTTTGAATGTAGTTCAGACCCCTTACCAGGATGAGAACCGTTGTATATCCTTGAGAACAGCTGAAAAGTTCATTTTCCAGGCTGAGAACAGCTGCAGACCCCTCGAAAACAGCTGTAGATACCTTTCCAGACTGAGGACCGCTATAGACCACGTTTTCAGACCGAGGACCGTCATAGGCCTCCTTTCCAAACTTAGGACAGCTATAGACTCCTTTCCAAACTTAGGACCGCTATAGACCATCTTTTCAGACTAAGGAAAGCTGTAAACACCCTTTCTAAACTGAGAACCGCTATAAACCCCCTTTTCAAACTGTGGACCGTCATAGGCCCTCTTTTCAAACTGTGAACCGCTATAGACCCTCTTTCCAAACTGAGGACTGCTATAGACCCCCTTTCCAGGCTGAGAACAGCTATAGGCCCTCTTTCCAAACTGTGGACCGCTGTATACCCCCTTTCCATACTGAACACAATTACAGATCCCCTTTCCAGACTGAGGACCGCTATAGATCCCTCGTTGAAACAAAACAAAACAAAACCCCCAGAACCTAAATGATGCTAATATTTTTCTACTCGAGCAGTCCAGTCTATTTGTTAGTTCATGGACTCCCAGAAATCCTCCCGCGGACCCGCTTGGAGTAAAGGACCACAAGTCTAAGAACCGCTGAGTAGATATGAGCATTTTAATGGGAAAAAAGCTAACTAAAAGTTATATTACAGCAGAGTAACATTTGACCTGATGATAACTAATAGTTTTAAAAAAACGTAATCCCTACACGCAGAAGAAAAGGAAAGTCTGACAGCGTAATCAGTAACTACAATCTTTAGATAGAAGAGACCTACAGCAACGATAAAATCTCTCGAGAACAACAATAACATACCACTTGTTGCCAACTGAAAGTCTGTGTCTCTAGTCAAAGAGCACTTTAAGCTTAACTCCTCCAAGTTTTATGATCAGCCGTTCAGACCGAAACTGTAAGAATACAAGTATTGAAACAAAATATTTTAACACAGCGTTATCATTTAGACTTTCCCAAAGATTAAGTAGGTCAGCCAGGCTGAGAAGAAGAATAACAAATCATTTGCATTTCCTGTCAAAAACACTTATTAATCGTGTTGTATTAGAGTTATCCCGCGTTGAGAAGGGAAAAGGGAAATGCAGAGGGAGAGAGAGAGGGAGAGAGAGAGAGAGGATGAAGATTAATAGGGAAAGAGACAGAGAATAAAGTAAACAACAAATACAATACAACAAGAAATGCAGAGTAGAGGACAAGAAAAGCTTTTTTTCACATTTTTACGAGAGAGAGTAAAAAAGTACCTTTTTAATTTGAATAGAATTTACAAATACGATTTAGCACTTGTCATAGCAACCCCCAAGTTCACTGCAGGTCACTCACCGCTTCACTTCACCACCGCCTTCAGTGCAGGTCTGTCACACCTCCACTCATTCTTGAATTCCTTGAGGGAAAATAATCTTATGTCTGACCCTGTAGTCAACTACACAAAGTCTCTTTAATCTTTTCAGACTTCTTCCCATCTAGCGCTTCTTTGAGGGATCATAACACATGGTGCTAGTCTGGTGAACATGCCGGATGCTGAAGATACTCTAGACGAAGATTCGTAATTTGGTGATACGAGTATGTTGCACGTGCAGTGCAGGGCCGGGCGTTATCACGCCGTAACAACACACGGAAACTGAGCAAATCACGTAGCTTTGATCCGATTTCAGGTTTTCAACCAGATCATAGTATGCGTCGCTATTGATAGTGGTTTCTCTGAGCATGTAATGTTCCAGGATTCACTGATGATAGTGGTTTCTCTGAGCGTGTAATGTTCCAGGATTCGCTGATGATAGTGGTTTCTCTGAGCGTGTAATGTTCCAGGATTCATTGATGATAGTGGTTTCTCTGAGCGTGTAATGTTCCAGGAATCGCTGATGATAGTGGTTTCTCTGAGCGTGTAATGTTCCAGGATTCACTGATGATAGTGGTTCCTCTGAGCATGTAATGTTCCAGGATTCACTGATGATAGTGGTTTCTCTGAGCGTGTAATGTTCCAGGATTCGCTGATGATAGTGGTTTTTCTGAGCGTGTAATGTTCCAGGATTCGCTGATGATAGTGGTTTCTCTTAGCGTGTAAAGTTCCAGGATTCACTGATGATAGTGGTTTCTCTGAGCATGTAATGTTCCAGGATTCACTGATGATAGTGGTTTCTCTGAGCGTGTAATGTTCCAGGATTCGCTGATGATAGTGGTTTCTCTGAGCGTGTAATGTTCCAGGATTCATTGATGATAGTGGTTTCTCTGAGCGTGTAATGTTCCAGGAATCGCTGATGATAGTGGTTTCTCTGAGCGTGTAATGTTCCAGGATTCACTGATGATAGTGGTTCCTCTGAGCATGTAATGTTCCAGGATTCACTGATGATAGTGGTTTCTCTGAGCGTGTAATGTTCCAGGATTCGCTGATGATAGTGGTTTTTCTGAGCGTGTAATGTTCCAGGATTCGCTGATGATAGTGGTTTCTCTTAGCGTGTAAAGTTCCAGGATTCACTGATGATAGTGGTTTCTCTGAGCGTGTAATGTTCCAGGATTCGCTGATGATAGTGGTTTTTCTGAGCGTGTAATGTTCCAGGATTCGCTGATGATAGTGGTTTCTCTTAGCATGTAAAGTTCCGGGATTCACTGATGATAGTGGTTTCTCTGAGCGTGTAATATTCCAGGATTCGCTGATGATAGTGGTTTCTCTTAGCGTGTAATGTTCCAGGATTCGCTGATGATAGTGGTTTCTCTGAGCGTGTAATGTTCCAGGATTCACTGATGATAGTGGTTTCTTTAAGCGTGTAATGTTCCGGGATTCACTGATGATAGTGGTTTCTCTGAGCGTGTAATGTTCCAAGATTGGGCCTTTACAATCCCTGAGAAGCGTGGGCAACATTTTCTTTCAGACTGTCGGTGTTGTAGGCAAGATTTTTGCTTTGGGCGAGTAAGAAACATGGCTCGCTTCTTCTTTGGCTGGATGTAATGTACACAGAGTTAGTCTCCAGTGATAATATGTCGTAGAAAATTCTCTGGCTGGAAGTAATGTACATAGAGTTAGTCTCCAGTGACTATATGTCGTAGAAATTCTCTGGCTGGAAGTAATGTACATAGAGTTAGTCTCCAGTGACTATATAGAAATTCTCTGGCTGGAAGTAATGTACATAGAGTACATATAATGTACTGCAGCGTTCGGTGAATGATGTGGCGCTGTGCTCTGCATTCACTGCTCTGGCCTGCCCTTCCCTGCCTGCTCTGCTCTGCCCGCTCCTGCCCTGCCTGCCATGCCCTGCCCTGCTCTCCACTGCCCTGCCCTGGCCTGCTTTTCTGCCATGCACTGCACTACTCTACACTACTCTGCCTTTCCTACCATGCTCTGCACTGCTCTCCACTGCCCTACCCTGGCCTGCCTTGCTCTACACTGCCCTGCCTGTCTGCCTGGCGGTGCATGTCTGCCTGACCGTGCCTGACTGCCTGCCTGGCCATGCCTGCCTGCGTGCCTGCCTGGACTGTGTAATTGGCCCTGCCTGTCTGACTGCCAGGCCCTGACTACCTGGCCCTACCTTTCTCTCTCTCTCACTCTCCCTCTCTCTCTCTCTCTCTCTCTCTGATCCATGCCAGTCAGTCTTTGGTCGTCATTGATTTCCACAACGGTCTATCCTTTCCTCTTTCTATAAGATGTATGTTGGACTGTTACTACGTGCCGTTCTTTTAGTCCACAAGTATCTTATTTCTTTGCTTTCCTCTCTCTCTTCTTCCCTTCTAGTTTTTCTGCTGTCACCAGGTGTTCCAGTTTGCCTCTTCTTGAAACATGTCTTACCACAATTTCTCTCTTTTGCCCAGCCTCGCTTAGAATTTCTTCATTCATTTTCTTGGTCGTTCATGGAATTCTCATCATTCTCCTTGGGATGTAGTGCTCCGAGTCATTATTAATCTTCAATTCCGGTCACCTCATCAATCATTACTAGGTATCTTTTCCACTTCAACACTAATGTCAGGCCTATTTGCAGGGCGAGGTCGTCTGGAGGAAGCCGCAATCACCAAAGTTGACAGCCCATTTTTTAAACTTGCTGTGTATCATTCAGATAACTTGCTGTGTATCATTCAGATAACTTGCTGTGTATCATTCAGATAACTTGCTGTGTATCACTCATATACCTGCTGAACCGATATGCACATGTTACCATACTGTCTCTTCTTTCTCTGATGAATATCTGCAGACTTCTCACTTTCATAACTTAAAACAAAGCGAATAAATGTGGGCTGTTCTTCTCTCGCGCATGCTTCCAAGAGAGAGGCAATTTGTGGTCTGGTTTTCGTATGTCAAATTTAAAAAAAACAACACACATAACTTCGGACACACACAACTAGAGAGGGATGACATAACGTATATGTATTGCTACTACCTACTACATTGATGTATATTTTTTAGAGTAAAACTGAAGCAATCGTTTACTTCTGAAAGCTGCTCTAGAAAATGCTGGAATATAAACACAGTTCACAGGAAACTACGTATGCTAGTCAAGATACAGAGCAAGATCTAGAATAAACTTTGTATATAAAATCTATAACAAAAAATCTAAATTCAGCTTTTTTCTTGAACCAGAGCAGACAGCAAATAAAATACCCTGCAGAAAATCACCAGCTAAAACTTAATCTCTGCATTTAGCAGGAAACAAAATGTGTTGATGTTTACTGACATAGTGTACAGAATTACAACTTTTATCCAATAAATTATTTTTAAAAGCGTATAAAAATGACAAATAAGAGATACGTTTAACAGAAATATACCACTGGTCCTTGGCTGGAAAATCAAGTTCTTGATGTAAGCAAAGGAGGCGTAGTGTTGTAAGCTTTAGTAAGTGGCCCTAATTATATCAAGAGATACAGGAAATTGATGAGTAATGTACATAGAGTTAGTCTCCAGTGACTATATAGAAATTCTCTGGCTGGAAGTAATGTACATAGAGTACATATAATGTACTGCAGCGTTCGGTGAATGATGTGGCGCTGTGCTCTGCATTCACTGCTCTGGCCTGCCCTTCCCTGCCTGCTCTGCTCTGCCCGCTCCTGCCCTGCCTACCATGCCCTGCCCTGCTCTCCACTGCCTTGCCCTGGCCTGCTTTTCTGCCATGCACTGCACTACTCTACACTACTCTGCCTTGCCTACCATGCTCTGCCCTGCTCTCCACTGCCCTACCCTGGCCTGCCTTGCTCTACACTGCCCTGCCTGTCTGCCTGGCGGTGCATGTCTGCCTGACCGTGCCTGACTGCCTGCCTGGCCATGCCTGCCTGCGTGCCTGCCTGGACTGTGTAATTGGCCCTGCCTGTCTGACTGCCAGGCCCTGACTACCTGGCCCTACCTTTCTCTCTCTCTCACTCTCTCTCTCTCTCTCTCTCTCTCTCTCTGATCCATGCCAGTCAGTCTTTGGTCGTCATTGATTTCCACAACGGTCTATCCTTTCCTCTTTCTATAAGATGTATGTTGGACTGTTACTACGTGCCGTTCTTTTAGTCCACAAGTATCTTATTTCTTTGCTTTCCTCTCTCTCTTCTTCTCTTCTAGTTTTTCTGTTGTCACCAGGTGTTCCAGTTTGCCTCTTCTTGAAACATGTCTTACAAATTTGGTGTTCTGAATTTTTACCACAATTTCTCTCTTTTGCCCAGCCTCGCTTAGAATTTCTTCATTCATTTTCTTGGTCGTTCATGGAATTCTCATCATTCTTCTTGGGATGTAGTGCTCCGAGTCATTATTAATCTTCAATTCCGGTCACCTCATCAATCATTACTAGGTATCTTTTCCACTTCAACACTAACGTCAGGCCTATTTGCAGGGCGAGGTCGTCTGGAGGAAGCCGCAATCACCAAAGTTGACAGCCCATTTTTTAAACTTGCTGTGTATCATTCAGATAACTTGCTGTGTATCATTCAGATAACTTGCTGTGTATCATTCAGATAACTTGCTGTGTATCACTCATATACCTGCTGAACCGATATGCACATGTTACCATACTGTCTCTTCTTTCTCTGATGAATATCTGCAGACTTCTCACTTTCATAACTTAAAACAAAGCGAATAAATGTGGGCTGTTCTTCTCTCGCGCATGCTTCCAAGAGAGAGGCAATTTGTGGTCTGGTTTTCGTATGTCAAATTTAAAAAAAACAACACACATAACTTCGGACACACACAACTAGAGAGGGATGACATAACGTATATGTATTGCTACTACCTACTACACTGATGTATATTTTTTAGAGTAAAACTGAAGCCCTCGTTTACTTCTGAAAGCTGCTCTAGAAAATGCTGGAATATAAACACAGTTCACAGGAAACTACGTATGCTAGTCAAGATACAGAGCAAGATCTAGAACAAACTTTGTATATAAAATCTATAACAAAAAATCTAAATTCAGCTTTTTTCTTGAATCAGAGCAGACAGCAAATAAAATACCCTACAGAAAATCACCAGCTAAAACTTAATCTCTGCATGTAGCAGGAAACAAAATGTGTTGATGTTTACTGACATAGTGTACAGAATTACAACTTTTATCCAATAAATTATTTTTAAAAGCGTATAAAAATGACAAATAAGAGATACGTTTAACAGAAATATACCACTGGTCCTTGGCTGGAAAATCAAGTTCTTGATGTAAGCAAAGGAGGCGTAGTGTTGTAAGCTTTAGTAAGTGACCCTAATTATATCAAGAGATACAGGAAATTGATGAGAAATGATAACACAGCAGTTCCAGCAGAGAGGGCTAAGAAACAGCGCTGATAGTGAAACCCGGATTCTCGAGATTTCTATCAAGATTTTCATCTGGACTTACCCCCAGATCTGTGACAAGTGCGCCAGGTTTTCCAGAGAAAGAATGACATAAAACGCTCGGGGAAACCAATTACTAATCGGGTGTCGTAGAGATCACATGATGGCCTTGACCTTACTCAGACTGTTGATTCTTGCTGATTTTCTTCTATTCGATCCACCCATACATTCATCCGTGCATCCCTCCATTCATCAATTTATCATCCATCGAATCAACTGTACATTTCTATGAGTGATCTTCCGTGCATCTGTGTGTTTGTTTCTCTGTTACATACATGCGTAATGTTTAATATATACGTACAGTATCCGAAAACTATATCATTATGTGATGTTTTACTCTCTACTTACAACTACAGGCCAAATCAGGCCAGAAAAGAAATGAAGATGCGGGTGTGCGAGATTGGAGTTTTTAATTTCTTACCAAAAGTGGGGGGGGGGGGGTACCCCTAAGACTCTGTCGATCTTTTTTTCTTTTTCTTCTTCCTTGTTTAGCAATTAATTATATAAAATTTTAAAAAATTGTAAATAGGTATAGAGAGTTACTTCCCGTGCTGGTTCGGGCCTCAAATAGCAACCGAATCTATTAGCTTGACCTGGCACTACACAACCCTGCGTGTTGTATCTACATTCTTGTTTTTGTTACTGGTCTCCATCTCCAAAATTTCTTTCGTATGTCGAGTGTCGAGTGAAGGAGAGTGTCGAGTGAAAGAGAGTGTCGAGTGAAAGAGAGTGTCGAGTGAAAGAGAGTGTCGAGTGAAAGAGTGAAAGAGTGTCGAGTGAAGGAGAGTGTCGATTGACGGACAGTGTCGAGTGAAGGAGAATGTCGAGTGACGGACAATGTCGAGTGGCAGACAGTATTGAGTGAAGGAGAGTGTAGAGTGACGGACAGTGTCGAGTGAAGGAGAATGTCGAGTGACGGACAGTGTCCAGTGACGGAGAATGTGTATATCTTAACATCATACAATATATAAAAGTAGTTTGCATCATCATTTTGAGGTTTTCTAATACATTCTTTCATTAGTGGAAGTGTATTCGAAAGATGTTTAAGGCTAGATTAAACTCGTCATGTCAAATAGCAGATGAAATTTGAAACAATAAACAAGCGTGCAGTTAAAGAACAAAGCACTCCTGATCAAGTTAGCCTGCATTAATGAAGGAAAGTGTACCCCGTGTAGCTATAACAAGTGTTTTTTCGTAGCAGTTTGGAATAAGCAGAAAAAGATGTACGAAATTTAACTAAAATATAAGATCTATAGCCCCTGTCAGGTGCAGTCTCGGGTTGTCAGTCTTTTCAGGTCAAAAAATCGTCTTTTTTTCAATATTTGTCTCTTCACTGTTATTCTATTTTCTGTATTTTTTAAAACTTAATATGGACATTGTGTTAAATTAATCTGTACGCTGTGTTCACTTTATCTGTACGTTGTGTTGACTTAATCTGTACACTGTGTTCACTTTATCTGTACGTTGTGTTGACTGAAAAGAAACGATCTCTTTTGCTTTGTATTGTCCATATGTTTCACTTACGCACGTGATATCACTGACAATGAAAACAGTCTTCTTTGAATCGAGACCTCAGTTAAGCAAAATATCTGCTCTCTTCATTTTGAAAAAAAAATCTTTAAACAGACGATATACAGTCCAGGTGTCACTGACATCAGTTTATCAAGTATGGTCCATATCAGTTACAAAAAAGTCATTCTGTGCTGACCAAATAAACTCTCTCATCTCGTCGCCTTGTACTTTTGTTCTACATCTTTTCTGCATTTCATGGGCACAGTAATTTGTTGGAGACTTTTATTCTCATGCTGGTACCTTCCATCATCAAAGAAGACAATGTTCTCGTATCTTCCATCATCAAAGTAGACAATGTTCTCGTACCTTCCATCATCAAAGTAGACAATTTTCTAGTACCTTCCATTATCAAAGTAGACAATTTTCTAGTACCTTCCATCATCAAAGTAGACAATGTTCTGGTACCTTCCATCATCAAAGTAGACAACCTTCGCCAGCTATAACAATGTAGATTGTGTGCGCTATCATATTATTGACGAAACCAGTATAATATTTTCATTTCTTAATTGTATATTTCTGACTAATTGAGATGGTCTTTGGTTCTCTGATCATAACACATCTATGTTTCACAAATATTTCAATTTCACTATATCTAAAGCAGAGCAAATCCGTTGAACATTTCATTGTATTATTTAATTCTTAAAAATAATATATTCGACTTAGACTTCACAATATCACTTGTAATAAGATGCAATATGACATACTATTCTTTAGTTTCGTTGTTTAAGCACATCAGTATCAAACTATCATATTCTACATGCAGCAATTCTCAATGTTCCCTATTTCACAATATTCTACACATTTGATAAGAGGACAATTCTAAACTCTGTACTATATTCCATCTGCAACACGTGGTCAATCAGCTACACGACTAAATCACTGTACTCGAAGTTTCAAAGTAACAGATATTCATAATCACTTGAATCACTTGAAACACAGAGTCAGTATGTACTAAAACTGCTTCTGCAGGTCTGCTTTTCCTGGGTATCTATTGCTCTAATTATCCATCAATAACTGTCGTTACCTACGTCTTCTTTCTCTCTCGTCTCTTCTCTGGTCTGTCTGTCCTTCTCTTCTTCTCTTGTCTGGACCGGTCTATAGCAGTATTCTCTTGGCTATGGGATATAAGCAGTACTGGTACTCAGGAAACAATTAATAGAGTGAGTGCCCTTGTTTGAAAGGTATTTTGGTTGAGACCATAAGCGGGGGTCTTGAGATAAGCGTGCAGCATGGAGAAAACTGAGTGGGTAGGGATAGTATAAATACCACTCACTATTAGTCAAAGGGGAACCTTACTTGTTTTTGTTGCAGAAAAGAGCCGTATTTGTTTTAATGCAGATGGCGCCTTACGATGTGTTAGAGAGAGAGTTTCGGTTAGGTAGAGTTTTCGGTAGTAGCAGTTTTTGGTAGAGGCAAGATAAGTTGAGATGTAGGTTTTAGTTTTTGAGATAGCTGAATATGTTCGGTTGGTAACGTTGTAAGTATGGTTTTTATTGTATAAGTACATTGTAAGGTTTTCTCCCATATGACGTAGAGTTTTCTCATGCCGGAAATTGTCATTGTAACTTCTTTCCAGCCTGATGGGCTACGTTTCCATCCTCATAATTTCATCCTTCATTTTTCCCATCAATAAACTTGTGTTGTCTGAACATAAAAACTACATCACTGGCTTTGTTGGAACTCTCACTGTTTGATGAGTTTTGTTATGTTGGAAGACTGCCATCTCAGTTAAGTTGTATCAGTGTTATTCTGTGGAGTTGAAAGCCTGAGAGTCTTGTTGGATTTTCTTAGTGTGTAACAGAGAAGATTAGGTTGTCTTATAGCACCAACAACAAGAAGTAATTACTAAGATGAAAGGAAAATTGTACTCCACAAGAAGACTAATCACCCAGTAGAATACGGGTTCAGTATAGTACAGCAAATAGTATGTCTCAGTAACATAATACTACTTTAGGTCTCAGTTCACTGATCGTCCTTGTTCCGTCCTCTGTCTCCTCTCCTCTACTTATTCTTTCTTCTTGGTTCCTCTTGGTTCTTTGTTCGTCAGTTCTTCTATCTTCGGGAGCCCTCTTCTGTCTCTTCTTCTTCCTCGTTCTCCCTACTTGGTTCCTTTTCTCTCCTCTCCGCTCTCCTTTTTATCTTCAAGTCCAGCTTGATGGGTTAATCAATAAGTATTTCGACTCCACCCTTCAGACGTCCACTGGTTCCCATGAGCGTTCTGATTGTCAGTCATTCAAACTGCCCCGTTGCTTATATGTCGTAAGTCAATTGTCCAATAGCCCACGCCTCTAAATATTTAATTGGTCAGCTGGCCGAGTTGGTCACTCCTTTATTTAAAACCCGTGTGCAATCGCATCAAAACGCGTATCGAAGTTTCAAAGTAACAGATATTCATAATCACTTGAATCACTTGAAACACAGAGTCAGTATGTACTAAAACTGCTTCTGCAGGTCTGCTTTTCCTGGGTATCTATTGCTCTAATTATCCATCAATAACTGTCGTTACCTACGTCTTCTTTCTCTCTCGTCTCTTCTCTGGTCTGTCTGTCCTTCTCTTCTTCTCTTGTCTGGACCGGTCTATAGCAGTATTCTCTTGGCTATGGGATATAAGCAGTACTGGTACTCAGGAAACAATTAATAGAGTGAGTGCCCTTGTTTGAAAGGTATTTTGGTTGAGACCATAAGCGGGGGTCTTGAGATAAGCGTGCAGCATGGAGAAAACTGAGTGGGTAGGGATAGTATAAATACCACTCACTATTAGTCAAAGGGGAACCTTACTTGTTTTTGTTGCAGAAAAGAGCCGTATTTGTTTTAATGCAGATGGCGCCTTACGATGTGTTAGAGAGAGAGTTTCGGTTAGGTAGAGTTTTCGGTAGTAGCAGTTTTTGGTAGAGGCAAGATAAGTTGAGATGTAGGTTTTAGTTTTTGAGATAGCTGAATATGTTCGGTTGGTAACGTTGTAAGTATGGTTTTTATTGTATAAGTACATTGTAAGGTTTTCTCCCATATGACGTAGAGTTTTCTCATGCCGGAAATTGTCATTGTAACTTCTTTCCAGCCTGATGGGCTACGTTTCCATCCTCATAATTTCATCCTTCATTTTTCCCATCAATAAACTTGTGTTGTCTGAACATAAAAACTACATCACTGGCTTTGTTGGAACTCTCACTGTTTGATGAGTTTTGTTATGTTGGAAGACTGCCATCTCAGTTAAGTTGTATCAGTGTTATTCTGTGGAGTTGAAAGCCTGAGAGTCTTGTTGGATTTTCTTAGTGTGTAACAGAGAAGATTAGGTTGTCTTATAGCACCAACAACAAGAAGTAATTACTAAGATGAAAGGAAAATTGTACTCCACAAGAAGACTAATCACCCAGTAGAATACGGGTTCAGTATAGTACAGCAAATAGTATGTCTCAGTAACATAATACTACTTTAGGTCTCAGTTCACTGATCGTCCTTGTTCCGTCCTCTGTCTCCTCTCCTCTACTTATTCTTTCTTCTTGGTTCCTCTTGGTTCTTTGTTCGTCAGTTCTTCTATCTTCGGGAGCCCTCTTCTGTCTCTTCTTCTTCCTCGTTCTCCCTACTTGGTTCCTTTTCTCTCCTCTCCGCTCTCCTTTTTATCTTCAAGTCCAGCCTGATGGGTTAATCAATAAGTATTTCGACTCCACCCTTCAGACGTCCACTGGTTCCCATGAGCGTTCTGATTGTCAGTCATTCAAACTGACCCGTTGCTTATATGTCGTAAGTCAATTGTCCAATAGCCCACGCCTCTAAATATTTAATTAGTCAGCTGGCCGAGTTGGTCACTCCTTTATTTAAAACCCGTGTGCAATCGCATCAAAACGCGTATCAAAATTTCAACTCCGTCTGTACAATTGTTATATACCTAAGTCATCATCTTGCTATTTCATGTCTGAGGTTTTATTGTGTCCTCGCTTTTCATTGTGTCTGCCTTTTCTATTTGTCTATTCTATTTTGTTTACTCGTGTCAACGTCCAGTCACTGCTTTGTTATCGCTGGACCATCCTTCTTTCTGGCGTCCTTCCTTTGATGTGTCAGCGTCACTGAGTCTCGTCTTTTTTCTATTCACTGTTTCCACCGTTTACTTTTGTCCACGTCTTGTTCTAGTGTCATGGAAGTTTTATATCTTTCTCTTTCTTTTTCGGCCTACTTTTCTCTGTCGCTATTCGATGTTACTATTTTGGTTACAGTATTTTTTTCATAATCATGTTCATTAATAATAATAATAATAACAACCACAATAATCATTACTTACAAGGCTATGATCAACAAAGTAGACAACGTTCTGGTACCTTCATTCATCAAAGTAGACAACGTTCTGGTACCTTCATTCATCAAAGTAGACAACGTTCTGGTACCTTCATTCATCAAAGTAGACAACGTTCTGGTACCTTCATTCATCAAAGTAGACAACGTTCTGGTACCTTCATTCATCAAAGTAGACAACGTTCTGGTACCTTCATTCATCAAAGTAGACAATGTTCGCCAGCGGTTCTCCTGTAATTCCCTGTCCGTTATATTTACACACACTTTGAGAATGACCTTTATTTTATGTTCAGAACTGCTTATAAAAATTTACAGCATATTCCACATTTTTATACAACTTTCGAAATGTTAGTATTTGTATTTTTTATAGTCTTATATTCAGTGTTAATTGTTGTTTCTTCTTGTACATTTTATCAAATAGTGTGTGTCTGGTTGTCCGTCTCTAGTTTTGTTTTTTTTTAAGTTTTTATTTCGTGTTAAGTACAGGGAACAAATAATTTCCCAATAAGTTCAGTACAGCGACCATCACTACTGATAGACAACACCAACCATTTCTTGGAAAATGTTTTTGTGAAGTGAATTGCCGTCAGTGAAACATTGTGTAACATGACCTACTTGACGGATGTTGATAAAACAACGGCCGTGTATGACAGCTTGACCTACGTGACAGTCAAGCTTGTTGAGAAAACCAGGTCGTGGGTTTCTTCGTGAAAGAGTTGCATATGATCTATTTTGGGCACCTTTTTTATGAATCTGATCATTGAAAGCAGTAAACACTTCACTGAGAATTCTCTTTCAACGTGTGAAAGACAGACTTGGCATTTTACTCTATGTTTGTGAAGTCACACGCTACATTTTATTTCTGAACAATGTTTTTAGCATATACTTTCATTTAAACATATTTGTAGTATGTTTCTCATTGAATCTTTCTTACACGTTGGCACATACAACAAATTGTAGAACGAAATTGAGAAGAAGAAAGACGAGAAGAAGGAAGATGGCTGCATTGTCGGTAGAGCTGATAAGTGCATGGTTATTGTTACAGCATACAGGTCCTAATTTTATACATGAAAGGTGCGACAAGAAAAGAAACGGGACTGATCAAATAACTAGCGCATGGCGTATCTTTTGGGGGGGGGGGGGAATCTCTGTCAACCGCAAGGCAACATTCACCGCCCACGATACAAGTCTCGGAACGCCTCTTTAAACTTTCTAGAAGGAATGTCGCTCGGTTCAGCGGTTACATGTTGCTGAGTGCTTTGAATGTGGCAGAGCGTTTCACTTTAGAGCCGACCTTATCTTAGGAAACAACATAAATCTACAGGAGCCAAATCTGGCGGGTAAGGGGGAATGTTCCAGCACTGTAGCGCCTTTTTTTTTTTTTGCCAAAATCTGGTCACTTTTCGCTGTAAGTTAATTCCGGACGAATTTATAACATACGTTCCTTACCACCACATCTTTCTTCAGAGTGGTCTTAACGCTTTCTAGGCTAATGCCTAGCTCCGTTTCCATCATTTTTAATGCCAGTCCTCAGTAGGAGGTCAAAGATATCCAACTTTGTCGATCATGTCGTTGATTCTGGCGTTCTTCGGTCGACCACTCGAAATGTCCTCCCTGCCTCCACGAAACCGGGAAAACCATTCTAAAACTCGAGTAGGGACATGGCTTCATCGCCGTACATAAGTTTTAACATTTGGAATGTCTCAGTGGCAGTTTCTCCCAGGCTGAAGAAAAACGTAGCAATTACTCGTTGTTCCTTGTCTTACTATTGTGACACTCGTTAGCTGCACGGACGTATCCGATCTTACGTACATGCACACAATCATAATCAAACAAGGCGCCACTTCGTGTTGACGTAGATCAGAGACCACCTTACATTTTGCATACCTTACAGTACAAGCAGTTTCTCATAACGTCCACAGTGATGCCAGTCTCATTTCTTTTATCGCATCATATACACGTATATCACAAGTTGTGAAGGGTGTTTTGGTGCAATGTTGAAAGTAGAGGAAAAGAGATAGATCGACAGAGAGAGAGAGAGAGAGAGAGAGAGAGAGAGAGAGAGAGAGATAGAGAGAAATATCGACTAAGAAAGAGGTCGAGAGAGAGAGGCTGTTTAATCAGATAAACTCATAAAACGCTAATTCTTTAAGCGAGTGTTTCAGTTTAACTTTCGCTTTACGCTTGTCCGCTTGATAAATATTAATTCGCTTTACGTCTGTTCACGAAACAAATCCCGCTCACCCCCCCCCCCCCCCGGCCAAAAAAAAAACGGGTGGGGGGGGGCACTCACTCACACACATACATGTTTTTTTCTCATGCACACGAAAAGTCAATGAGTCAGTCATTTGCTTGTCCCTTGCGGAACTTTGCCTCACTAAAAGTTCTCCTGTAGGTCTCTCTGTTGTAAACAAGATGGCCTGCTGCTGATGCGTAAAGTCACAGATCATCAACGATGTCTTGGAACCATCTTCACCTTGGTCTTCCTCTCTTTCTTTTTCCCATTATGCAATATTGTTTAAGGAATGCTGATTTTAATGTCAAATCCAGCTGGTGGAGACAACCGACTTGGAAAATAAAGTTCTTAGTTGTCCGAGATCGTTGACCGGAGAAACAAGAGCGGGTTGTATGCAGTGAAAGAAATGTCATGTTTCTCCTAGATGATCTCCTTGACAGAAGTGCTTGGCTACTGGTGTCAATCTCATCACGAATATGTCCTTCAGATATTGGCAAAATCCAGTCTCCTATACGTAAGCCAGTTCCTCCTATATCGCGTCACTTGCACATAATGGCATATATAAATGCAGGTAAATCCCTCCTGAACTGACAGCTTGGACTTGGGAAGGAAACCTGGCTCGTCTCAACAACACTTAGACAAGTATTACATTTACGCCGACCTCAACGTTTGGTTCCTGCGGTTCTATCTTCTTTGTACAACTGAACCATTCGTCTTTGTATATCTTTATTATTAGAACAAGTTTTCCCGGAGTCGTTTCTGTAGCCAACTATGCAGGGTCTCTTCTTCGTCCTAACTGAACTTCTTTCCAGCCAACGCCTCCTTGAAGAGTCCAAACACGTGACAGTCACGTGGTGTGAGGCTGGGTGAAGTTGCAGGATGTGGGGTACGGTAAGAAAGATGGGCACAAAACGGGCCCACATCTTTCTTCAGAGTGGTCTTAACGCTTTCTAGGCTAATGCCTAGCTCCGTTTCCATCATTTTTAATGCCAGTCCTCAGTAGGAGGTCAAAGATATCCAACTTTGTCGATCATGTCGTTGATTCTGGCGTTCTTCGGTCGACCACTCGAAATGTCCTCCCTGCCTCCACGAAACCGGGAAAACCATTCTAAAACTCGAGTAGGGACATGGCTTCATCGCCGTACATAAGTTTTAACATTTGGAATGTCTCAGTGGCAGTTTCTCCCAGGCTGAAGAAAAACGTAGCAATTACTCGTTGTTCCTTGTCTTACTATTGTGACACTCGTTACCTGCACGGACGTATCCGATCTTACGTACATGCACACAATCATAATCAAACAAGGCGCCACTTCGTGTTGACGTAGATCAGAGACCACCTAACATTTTGCATACCTTACAGTACAAGCAGTTTCTCATAACGTCCACAGTGATGCCAGTCTCATTTCTTTTATCGCATCATATACACGTATATCACAAGTTGTGAAGGGTGTTTTGGTGCAATGTTGAAAGTAGAGGAAAAGAGACAGATCGACAGAGAGAGAGAGAGAGAGAGAGAGAAAGAGAGATAGAGAGAAATATCGACTAAGAAAGAGGTCGAGAGAGAGAGGCTGTTTAATCAGATAAACTCATAAAACGCTAATTCTTTAAGCGAGTGTTTCAGTTTAACTTTCGCTTTACGCTTGTCCGCTTGATAAATATTAATTCGCTTTACGTCTGTTCACGAAACAAATCCCGCTCACCCCCGCCAAAAAAAAAACGGGTGGGGGGGGCACTCACTCACACACATACATGTTTTTTTCTCACGCACACGAAAAGTCAATGAGTCAGTCATTTGCTTGTCCCTTGCGGAACTTTGCCTCACTAAAAGTTCTCATGTAGGTCTCTCTGTTGTAAACAAGATGGCCTGCTGCTGATGCGTAAAGTCACAGATCATCAACGATGTCTTGGAACCATCTTCACCTTGGTCTTCCTCTCTTTCTTTTTCCCATTATGCAATATTGTTTAAGAAATACTGACTTTAATGTCAAATCCAGCTGGTGGAGACAACCGACTTGGAAAATAAAGTTCTTAGTTGTCCGAGATCGTTGACCGGAGAAACAAGAGCGGGTTGTATGCAGTGAAAGAAATGTCATGTTTCTCCTAGATGATCTCCTTGACAGAAGTGCTTGGCTACTGGTGTCAATCTCATCACGAATATGTCCTTCAGATATTGGCAAAATCCAGTCTCCTATACGTAAGCCAGTTCCTCCTATATCGCGTCACTTGCACATAATGGCATATATAAATGCAGGTAAATCCCTCCTGAACTGACAGCTTGGACTTGGGAAGGAAACCTGGCTCGTCTCAACAACACTTAGACAAGTATTACATTTACGCCGACCTCAACGTTTGGTTCCTGCGGTTCTATCTTCTTTGTACAACTGAACCATTCGCCTTTGTATATCTTTATTATTAGAACAAGTTTTCCCGGAGTCGTTTCTGTAGCCAACTATGCAGGGTCTCTTCTTCGTCCTAACTGAACTTCTTTCCAGCCAACGCCTCCTTGAAGAGTCCAAACACGTGACAGTCACGTGGTGCGAGGCTGGGTGAAGTTGCAGGATGTGGGGTACGGTAAGAAAGATGGGCACAAAACGGGCCCAGATAGCTTTGTGCTTACCTAGGTCTACCTGGGCGAAACTTTGTGCTTACCTAGGTCTACCTGGGCGAAACTTTGTGCTTACCTAGGTTCACCTGGGCGAAACTTTGAGCTTACCTAGGTTTACCTGGGCGAGACTTTGAGCTTACCTGGGCCTATCTGGGCGAAATATGTGCCCATCTCTCTTATAATGAGAAGTGTTTAAGCTAAATGTTGAATTTGTTTTACATCTATACTTTCGTGTTTTTATCTGTTTGTTGTTTTTATATGCCACCCTTGAAAAAGGCTTATGGTGAAATATTGGATTGCAGTCTGTTCTTCATTTATCTGTGCTCATTTTGCTTTCTTCCACTCTCATTCTTACTCACTTTCCTCACTCCTTCTGTCCTTCTTTAGAACGGAACCCTACATCTCTGTCTACCTTCAGTATTTCCAAGGAAAAGAATTACAAAGTACTCCATCTTCCTGGAAAACAATTTCTAATTTTTCGAAACCCGCACAAGTAATGTGAATTATCTTGTATTATTCACTCAAGTCGGTGATACTCGTTAATGTTCTATGTCCTACATATATTCATCCATCAATCCCCTTCTTATCAACATTTTTATCCAGGCAACCATTCCTCTGACTGTAGCCATTGCTTGGCTGCCTGTCTAACTTCTCATATCTCATCTTCTGTCTGCGACCACAGTCAGCTCAGTTTCTTCGGAGAGCGGATCGTAGATAAGTTATTCTTTGGTGTTTTTGTCTGTTTGCTTTGTCTTTTCTGTTGTCCTTGATAAAGACAGTTGTGCCGAAATATATCATTGTTACTGTTGTTTTTCATAATTATGTGCAATATCTTTGTTGATATGCCCAGTCAACTCAGAGTACTGGGGGGGTTGTGCCCCTACTCTTAATTGTCCCTTAATGGCAAATTTCTTAACACGAGTCGAATGCTGAAACTGCCCAAAGTTGTCCTCCTCCCACTTCTACAGCCGTCACCCCAGCCTTGGATACAATCACTGGTGTCAATCTCATCACGAATATGTCCTTCAGATATTGGCAAAATCCAGTCTCCTATACGTAAGCCAGTTCCTCCTATATCGCGTCACTTGCACATAATGGCATATATAAATGCAGGTAAATCCCTCCTGAACTGACAGCTTGGACTTGGGAAGGAAACCTGGCTCGTCTCAACAACACTTAGACAAGTATTACATTTACGCCGACCTCAACGTTTGGTTCCTGCGGTTCTATCTTCTTTGTACAACTGAACCATTCGCCTTTGTATATCTTTATTATTAGAACAAGTTTTCCCGGAGTCGTTTCTGTAGCCAACTATGCAGGGTCTCTTCTTCGTCCTAACTGAACTTCTTTCCAGCCAACGCCTCCTTGAAGAGTCCAAACACGTGACAGTCACGTGGTGCGAGGCTGGGTGAAGTTGCAGGATGTGGGGTACGGTAAGAAAGATGGGCACAAAACGGGCCCAGATAGCTTTGTGCTTACCTAGGTCTACCTGGGCGAAACTTTGTGCTTACCTAGGTCTACCTGGGCGAAACTTTGTGCTTACCTAGGTTCACCTGGGCGAAACTTTGAGCTTACCTAGGTTTACCTGGGCGAGACTTTGAGCTTACCTGGGCCTATCTGGGCGAAATATGTGCCCATCTCTCTTATAATGAGAAGTGTTTAAGCTAAATGTTGAATTTGTTTTACATCTATACTTTCGTGTTTTTATCTGTTTGTTGTTTTTATATGCCACCCTTGAAAAAGGCTTATGGTGAAATATTGGATTGCAGTCTGTTCTTCATTTATCTGTGCTCATTTTGCTTTCTTCCACTCTCATTCTTACTCACTTTCCTCATTCCTTCTGTCCTTCTTTAGAACGGAACCCTACATCTCTGTCTACCTTCAGTATTTCCAAGGAAAAGAATTACAAAGTACTCCATCTTCCTGGAAAACAATTTCTAATTTTTCGAAACCCGCACAAGTAATTTGAATTATCTTGTATTATTCACTCAAGTCGGTGACACTCGTTAATGTTCTATGTCCTACATATATTCATCCATCAATCCCCTTCTTATCAACATTTTTATCCAGGCAACCATTCCTCTGACTGTAGCCATTGCTTGGCTGCCTATCTAACTTCTCATATCTCATCTTCTGTCTGCGACCACAGTCAGCTCAGTTTATTCGGAGAGCGGATCGCAGATAAGTTATTCTTTGGTGTTTTTGTCTGTTTGCTTTGTCTTTTCTGTTGTCCTTGATAAAGACAGTTGTGCCGAAATATATCATTGTTACTGTTGTTTTTCATAATTATGTGCAATATCTTTGTTGATATGCCCAGTCAACTCAGAGTACTGGGGGAGGGGGGGGGGGGGGGGGGGTTGTGCCCCTACTCTCTCTCTCTCTCTGAACCTTAAGTGCCCAGGGCACATGGGGCTTCCGCACTTTTGTTTAGGTTCCAGGAGGTCTGCAGTCGGGCTGGGGACTTCCAGTGGCTGGCTTTCATCCACAACCTTCATGGGCTCAGTTTCCTGATAAGCATTTCTCCTTCCACCTACATTTGCTTTTTCCCTTGCTTCTGTTTCTGTAGCAGTCTGATAGTTTTTTACCAGATAGGGTTGCTGGCCCTATGCTGAACCCTCCTTAGTCGCCTTTTACGATCATGCATGGTAGGGTACAGTGGTCCTATTCTTTGCAGATCCCGGGTACCCCTACTCTTAATTGTCCCTTAATGGCAAATTTCTTAACACGAGTCGAATGCTGAAACTGCCCAAAGTTGTCCTCCTCCCACTTCTACAGCCGTCACCCCAGCCTTGGATACAATCACTTGTGTAAACCTGCGTATCCCGTTCACTGGACCCCGCGTTCTTGAAAGTGTGAGCCTCTTCAGCTCTAGCTTCAGACGGGAGCATAAACTGTCAGGTTCCAGATATGCTGGTTAGTATACTACAATATCTGGTCAAATATTAACAGAACAAGGAGTGCAAAAAATGATTGGGTTAGGTCACTCTAGTAAGGAGTGAATGGCCTTGTTAGTGAGACACGGACTTGTTGTTGAGGCAGGGACTTGTTGTTAGTGAGACAGGGACTAGTTGTTAGTGAGACAGGGACTTGTTGTTAGTGAGACAGGGACTTGTTGTTAGTGAGACAGGGACTAGTTGTTAGTGAGACAGGGACTAGTTGTTAGTGAGACACGGAATTGTTGTTAGTGAGACACGGACTAGTTGTTAGTGAGACACGGACTAGTTGTTAGTGAGACACGGACTTGTAGTTAGTGAGGCACGGACTAGTTGTTAGTGAGACACGGACTAGTTTTTAGTGAGGCAGGGACTTGTTGTTAGTGAGGCACGGACTAGTTGTTAGTGAAGTAGGGACTTGTTGTTAGTGAGGGACGGACTAGTTGTTAGTCAGGGAGGGACTTGTTAGTGAGACACGGACTAGTTGTTAGTGAGACACGGACTAGTTGTTGTAGAGGCAGGAACTTGTTGTTAGTGAGACACGGACTAGTTGTTGTTGAGGCAGGGACTTGTTGTTAGTGAGACACGGACTAGTTGTTGTAGAGGCAGGAACTTGTTGTAAGTGAGACTCGGACTAGTTGTTGTTGAGGCAGGAACTAGTGGTTAGTGAGGCACAAGTAATGTGAATTATCTTGTATTACTCACTCAAGTCGGTGATACTGGTTAATGTTCTATGTCCTACATATATTCATCCATCAATCCCCTTCTTATCAACCTTTCTATCCAGGCAACCATTCCTCTGACTGTATCCATTGCTTGGCTGCCTGTCTAACTTCTCATATCTCATCTTCTGTCTGCGACCACAGTCAGCTCAGTTTCTTCGGAGAGCGGATCGTAGATAAGTTATTCTTTGGTGTTTTTGTCTGTTTGCTTTGTCTTTTCTGTTGTCCTTGATAAAGACAGTTGTGCCGAAATATATCATTGTTACTGTTGTTTTTCATAATTATGTGCAATATCTTTGTTGATATGCCCAGTCAACTCAGAGTACTGGGGAAAGGGGGGGGGGGGGGGGGGTTGTGCCCCTACTCTTCTCTCTGAACCTTAAGTGCCCAGGGCACATGGGGCTTCCGCACTTTTGTTTAGGTTCCAGGAGGTCTGCAGTCGGGCTGGGGACTTCCAGTGGCTGGCTTTCATCCACAACCTTCATGGGCTCAGTTTCCTGATAAGCATTTCTCCTTCCACCTACATTTGCTTTTTCCCTTGCTTCTGTTTCTGTAGCAGTCTGATAGTTTTTTACCAGATAGGGTTGCTGGCCCTATGCTGAACCCTCCTTAGTCGCCTTTTACGATCATGCATGGTAGGGTACAGTGGTCCTATTCTTTGCAGATCCCGGGTACCCCTACTCTTAATTGTCCCTTAATGGCAAATTTCTTAACACGAGTCGAATGCTGAAACTGCCCAAAGTTGTCCTCCTCCCACTTCTACAGCCGTCACCCCAGCCTTGGATACAATCACTTGTGTAAACCTGCGTATCCCGTTCACTGGACCCCGCGTTCTTGAAAGTGTGAGCCTCTTCAGCTCTAGCTTCAGACGGGAGCATAAACTGTCAGGTTCCAGATATGCTGGTTAGTATACTACAATATCTGGTCAAATTGTAACAGAACAAGGAGTGCAAAAAATGATTGGGTTAGGTCACTCTAGTAAGGAGTGAATGGCCTTGTTAGTGAGACACGGACTTGTTGTTGAGGCAGGGACTTGTTGTTAGTGAGACACGGACTAGTTGTTAGTGAGACACGGACTTGTTGTAAGTGAGACACGGACTTGTTGTAAGTGACACACTGACTTGTTGTAAGTGAGACACGGACTTGTTGTAAGTGAGACACGGACTTGTTGTAAGTGAGACACGGACTTGTTGTAAGTGAGACACGGACTTGTTGTAAGTGAGACACGGACTTGTGGTTAGTGAGGCACAGACTAGTTGTTAGTGAGGCACGGACTAGTTGTTAGTGAGACACGGACTTGTTGTAAGTGAGACACGGACTTGTTGTAAGTGAGACACGGACTTGTTGTAAGTGAGACACGGACTTGTTGTAAGTGAGACACGGACTAGTTGTTAGCGAAGCATGGACTAGTTGTTAGTGAGACACGGACTAGTTGTTAGTGTGGCACGGACTAGTTGTTAGTGACACACGGACTTGTTGTTAGTAAGACAAGGACTTGTTGTAAGTGAGACACGGACTAGTTGTTAGTGAGGCACGGACTAGTTGTTAGTGATGCAGGGAGTAGTTGTTAGTGAGGCACGGACTAGTTGTTAGTGAGGCAGGGACTTGTTGTTAATGAGGCACGTACTAGTTGTTAGTGAGGCAGGGACTTGTTAGTGAGACACAGACTAGTTGTTAGTGAGACACGGACTAGTTGTTGTTGAGTCAGGAACTAGTTGTTAGTGAGACACGGACTAGTTGTTAGTGAGACACGGACTAGTTGTTAGTGAGACACGGACTAGTTGTTAGTGAGACACGGACTAGTTGTTAGTGAGACACGGACTAGTTGTTAGTGAGACACGGACTAGTTGTTAGTGAGACACGGACTAGTTGTTAGTGAGACACGGACTAGTTGTTGTTGAGGCAGGGACTTGTTGTTAGTGAGACACGGACTAGTTGTTAGTGAGACACGGACTAGTTGTTAGTGAGACATGGACTAGTTGTTAGTGAGACACGAACTAGTGGTTAGTGAGACTCGGACTAATTGTAAGTAAGGCACGGACAAGTTGTTAGTTAGGCACGGACTAGTGGTTAGTGAGACACGGACTAATTGTAAGTAAGGCACGGACAAGTTGTTAGTGAGACACGGACTAGTGGTTAGTGAGACACGGACTAATTGTAAGTAAGGCACGAACAAGTTGTTAGTGAGACACGGACTTGTTTTTAGTGAGATACGGACTAGTTATTAGTGAGACACAGACTTGTTGTTAGTGAGACAGGGACTAGTTTTTAGTGAGACACAGAGTGGTTGTTAGTGAGATACGGACTAGTTATTAGTGAGACAGGGACTAGTTATTAGTGAGACACAGACTTGTTGTTAGAGAGACACGGACTAGTTGTTAGTGAGACACGGACTAATTGTAAGTAAGGCACGGACAAGTTGTTAGTGAGGCACGGACTTGTTGTTAGTGAGGCACGAACTGGCTGTTAATGAGGCACGGACTTGTTGTTAGTGAGACACGGACTAGTTGTTAGTGAGACACGGACTTGTTAGTGATACACGGACTTGTTGTAATTGAGACTCGGACTTGTTGTTAGTGAGACACGGACTAGTTGTTAGCGAGGCACGGACTAGTTGTTAGTGAGGCAGGAACTAGTTGTTAGTGAGGCAGGGACTTGTTGTTAGTGAGGCACGGACTAGTTGTTAATGAGGCAGGGACTTGTTGTTAGTGAGGCACAGACTAGTTGTTAGTAAGGCATTGACGTGTTGTTAGTGAGACACGGACTAGTTGTTAGTGAGACACGGACTAGTTGTTAGTGAGACACGGACTAGTTGTTAATGAGACACGTACTAGTTGTTAGTGAGACACGGACTAGTTGTTAGTGAGACACGGACTAGTTGTTAGTGAGACACGGACTAGTTGTTGTTGAGGCAGGGACTTGTTGTTAGTGAGTTGAGCGGAGCCTGCTTCACGTGGAAATTGAGCTTGATAGAAAACAGTCCGTGAAGTACGCCCGATAAAGGATGTGATAGAAAGGTTTGCTAGATTTTTTAAGAAGAAATAACAGAGAGAGAGAGCGCGCGAAAGAAAGAAAGAGAGAGAGAGAGAAAGAAAGAGAAAGAGAGAGAAAGAGAGAGAGAGAAAGAGAGAGAGAGAGAGAGGCGAACGAGCTTTCGTATCAATAGACGTATTTTCGTCTAGTTTCTCAGTGTTATGACGAGTGAACTGTAGGCTTAGAATATAAGAAATAGTTCTAGATTGCTTGTATTTCTTTGGCAGTTGAGTCATTGTAGGATATGTTGTGTAAAGTTATATTTTTTTGGCAGTTATTCGATTGAATGTTTCCATTGGGATGTTAGTATGCTTGTGCACATGTGTTTTCCCTATGGCGAAGTTACTTTCGTCAGAACATTCAGTCAGCGTAGTTACATTAGAACATTCAGTCAGTGTAGACACAGTGGAACATTCAGTCAGTGTATGCACAGTGGAACATTCAGTCAGTGTAGACACAGTGGAACATTCAGTCAGTGTAGACACAGTGGAATATTCAGCCAGTGTAGACACAGTGGAACATTCAGTCAGTGTATGCACAGTGGAACATTCAGTCAGTGTAGACACAGTGGAACATTCAGCCAGTGTATGCACAGTGGAATATTCAGTCAGTGTAGATACAGTAGAACATTCAGTCAGTGTAGGTACATTAGAACATTCAGTCAGTACATTAGAACATTCAGTCAGTGTATGCACAGTGGAATATTCAGTCAGTTTAGATAACGTAGAACATTCAGTCAGTGTAGATACATTAGAACATTCAGTCACTGTATGCACAGTGGAATATTCAGTCAGTGTAGATACATCAGAACATTCAGTCAGTGTAGGTATATTAGAACATTCAGTCAGTGTATGCACAGTGGAATATTCAGTCAGTGTAGATACAGTAGAACATTCAGTCAGTGTAGACACAGTGGAATATTCAGTCAGTGTAGAGACAGTGGAATATTCAATCAGTATTGACACAGTAGAATATTCAGTCAGTGTAGACACAGTGGAATATTCAGTCAATGTAGACACAGTGGAATAGTCAGTCAGTGTAGACACAGTGGAACATTCAGTCAGTGTATGCACAGTGGAATAGTCAGTCAATGTAGATACAGTAGAACATTCATTCAGTGTAGACACAGTGGAATATTCAGTCAGTGTAGACACGGTGGAACATTCAGTCAGTGTAGACACAGTGGAACATTCAGTCAGTGTAGACACAGTGGAATATTCAGTCAGTGTAGACACAGTGGAATATTCATTCAGTGTAGACACAGTGGAACATTCATTCAGTGTAGACTGGAACTTTCAACCAGTGTAGACACAGTGGAACATTCAGTCAGCTTACGAATCGCTGCATTCATGAATATGGTACGCTGAACCAACACTGTTTGAACTTATTATTCAGCTACACCTAGCATTCTCCTCTTTCACAATCCCTCCACACTATGTTCCACTCCCTTCTCACTTGTTACATATAGTTCAGAACCTCCTCACAGCATCACATTACAACCCCTCTACCCTAACTATAATCATACATTTCACCTTCTCCTTACTAGATTACCAATGTATCACTCTCTCTCCCCTGCACGGTTTCCCTACCTACCACCCTCTTTAAATACTCACTACACTCCACCATGCGCATTTCTGACACACAGCGTCGAACAAGCCATAGTTTCCTACAAGTTACAGCTAAGTGATCTATTCATTTTATTTGATTCTTTTCAACACAGCATTTGTGTGAATGTATTCTTTATCACCTCTCAGTCTCTCTATTTCTTTGTCCTGTGTGTTTTTGTATAAATGATATTCACGCCGAAACGTCACAACTGTATACTCGTGAAGTAATAAAGCTGTTCCTATTTTTGTCCTAGTTTATACATTCAGTCATTGTACACGCAGTGGAACAATCAGAATTAATTTTGTATATAAAATTGTATAGAACAATAATCCAACATGGTTTATATTAAATCAGTGTAATCTTTGATTAAAATACCATGAAAATAATCAAAACCGGAAAACTTAAGTTCTACTTGCAGCAGAACAGTAATCTATACTATCTAAACATTCACTGTTTAACAGTTTCGACGCTACTGTAACATTGTCTTCTTTCCGTGTACGTACTTCTTTGTGAGAGAGTTAGTAGATATGCAAGACAAATAACATCGCTAAAGTGCACCAATTACCAGTTTCTACCTCCAAAGAATGTATTTGTGTAAGGGTCGACTGATGTTCGGTGCCTGTGACATCTAACAATTTGAAGACCACTGAAGACAACACAGTGTCCGTACGTTAACCACTGGCTGGGGGAACAGACAAACAAAACCCAGGCCAACACGGCACATTGACAATTCTGTTTATATAGTAGTTAAACTCTTGTAATAAGTAAGATGACTCTTTAATGTGAACACTGACGATGAGTTAAACGAAGATGACTTTTCGGTAACAAAGATGAATATAACAATCGCGCCATTGGAACTAATGAGAACACAATCTACCTAACTGAGGCTAGAAAAATTCAACAAATTAATCAGACTGAAACTATATTCCTGTTAAATAATCAACTGCTCTAAGGAAAAACCATTCTCACAGACTTCATATTGTGGGACAGTACCCTAACCGTCTCTATGCTCTCTCTCTCTCTCTCTCTCTCTCTTCTTTCTCTCTCTCTTCTCTCTCTCTTCTTTCTCTCTCTTCTCTCTCTCTTCTTTCTTTCTCTCTCTCTCTCTTATCTCTCTCTTCTTTCTTTCTCTCTCTTCTTTCTCTCTCTCTTCTTTCTTTCTCTCTCTTCTTTCTCTCTCTCTTCTCTCTCTCTTCTTTCTTTCTCTCTCTTCTCTCTCTCTCTCTTCTCTCTTCTTCTTTCTCTCTCTCTTCTCTCTCTCTTCTTTCTTTCTCTCTCTTCTCTCTCTCTCTTCTTTCTCTCTCTCTTCTCTTCTCTCTCTTCTCTCTCTCTTCTCTCTCTCTCTCTTCTTTCTTTTTCTCTCTTCTCCCTCTCTTCTTTCTCTCTCCTTCTCTCTCTTCTTTCCTTCTCTCTCTCTTCTCTCTCTTCTTTCTTTCTCTCTCTCTTCTCTCTCTCTTCTTTCTTTCTCTCTCTCTTCTCTCTCTCTCTCTCTTCTTTCTCTCGAAGTGATTAACAATAAACAAACTAAAAAAAAAAATGATAACTAAAGAATAAAGGTGAGAACTTTTGTTTAGATACATACGACTTGTCCTTGGCTGGAAGATCAGTTTCTTGGTGTAAGGAAAACAGGTCTAGTGTTGTAAGCTTTACTACCTGGTCCTGTTTGTATCAAGAGACGTAGAAGACTGGCGAGCAGTGCCAAAATTAGTTTTCGCGAAAAGTGGTGAGCAGCAGCGCTCACACAGACACAAGTCTTCTTTCGAAAGATTACGTTGTCAGCGGGATTTCCCCAATATTCGTAAGTGCCAGAGAGTTTTCTGGGAAAAGAATTACAAATAATACACTTATGTTTCAGAGAAATCATTATTACATGAATTTTGTCGAAATTTCCATCACAAAGAATTAGAATTCTCTTGCACTACTCAGCTCCTTGATTCTCGCTGAATTTTATATTTGTCTGTGAGTTTAGCCATTTAACAGACCATCAATGTGTCTAACCATCTGTCTATCCATTCGATCTATTTGTCCATCCATCCGCCCATTTATCCATTAATCAACTATCCTACACATCAAATTGTCCTACTTCTCTGTGTATCCATATATGTGTTTGTTTGCTACATACACGTCTAGTGTGTAATATTCACACAGTATTCCACATTATCACATCTTGGCGTTTTAGTTTACATAGATTGACATGTTTGCCTGGCCCGAGGTAACGCTTAAGCTAATTGTTTGTTCTCCTCTGGAAAATAATTACTATGAAACGAAAGTTAGAAATGCATATATGGGCTTTACTTACTTCCTTTGGTCAAAGGGCCCCAAATGTTTATGCCAGGGCCTGAGAAAACACTCTATGACTCTGGTTGTTGTAATTTACTATTTTTATTTTTGTTTTTGTTTTCATTTTCAACATTTCATTCACATGCTGTGCATGGGTGCCAAAGGATACACGTCCGCAGATCAAAATAAAATCACATTATACGTCATGACTATTTTCTCTGTTATCTGCCATCTTTTGTCTTTCGTATACTATGCTATTTAAAAAAATATTATATAATATTTTAATCTGCAGAATATATGGAAATCAAAAAACTAAGCATAAATATGAAAATCAGGATATTTAAGAGTAATGTTCTAAGTGAATACTCTATGGAAGTGAATGCTGGAAAATCACCAAAACCATACAAAACAAGTTGAATTCTTTCCAGACTAAATGTTTACGAAGAATTAGAAAAAATATTTTGGCCAAACACCATAAGAAATAACATCTTATTGGCAGAAATGCAGATGAAGCCACTGACAACAGTTATTGAGGAAAGACGCTGGCGATGGTTGGGACATGTGCTCCGAATGACTGACAACTCACTACCAAAAATAGCACTAAGATGGACACCACAGGGGAACAGAAGTAAGGATAGATCAAAAGAGGCATGGAGAAGAACAACAGAAAGGATGTTGAGCAATAGAGTGCTCACCTGGGCAAGAGCAGAAAAAATGGCGAAGGACAGGCATTTGTGGAAAACCCTTGCGGAAGCCCCATGTGCCCTGGGCACTTAAGGTTCAGAGAGAGAGAGAGATAATATTTTGAGTTTTCCTACAACATTCTTTAATTAATGGATTCCTACAGATTATTAATCGTAAAGGAACACTAGAACTATCATTTTAAAATGTTGAGATGTTTACTAAAGATTTAATGTGAAATTGGGGAGGGGGGGAACCAGCCGCACCCATGGTGATGTATTGTGGTCAATTTTCTCTTCTGAGCGAAGGCTTAATTTATCACACATATTATCTGTGAAAATAGATTAACAAACTCGTAATGATAATAAATAATGTAGAAATATTTGGTGCAATATGACATGAACCACGAAATTTTGGCATTGTAATGTCACGTAAACCACCAAACTTAGATATCCTAATATTAAATGAGCCACCAAACTTAGAAATCGTAATATTACATGAGCCACCAAACTTAGAAATCGTAATATTACATAAGCCACCAAACTTAGAAATCGTAATATTACATAAGCCACCAAACTTAGAAATCGTAATATTACATGAGCCACCAAACTTAGAAATCGTAATATTACATGAGCCACCAAACTTAGAAATCGTAATATTACATAAGCCACCAAACTTAGAAATCGTAATATTACATAAGCCACCAAACTTAGAAATCGTAATATTACATGAGCCACCAAACTTAGAAATCGTAATATTACATGAGCCACCAAACTTAGAAATCGTAATATTACATAAGCCACCAAACTTAGAAATCGTAATATTACATGAGCCACCAAACGTAAACATTATAATCAAATATTACACTTCATCTATTATAAAGCATGAGTAGCAGGGCATCTTGCTCACAACCTTGAGGCCTACATGAGAGCTGTTAGGTAGGCAAAGTTCCGCAAGGGACATACAAATAAAGATTTAAAAAAGAGGGGAGGAGGAAGATTGGAAAAGAAACGAAATTACATGAAATTCCTATTTGTATGTGTGCGTGCGTGTATGTCAGAGAGAGAGAGAGACAGACAGACAGACAGAGAGACAGAGAGACAGACAGACATACAAACAGACAGATTCTCGACCCATGAGACCTGGAACCTGGACATACTCCTGTCTGTCCAAATGCTCGGGGAAACATCATAATGATATATGTTATGATTCATTCCTACCCCGTTCACACAGACAATAATAACAATACTGAAGTAGATGGCACCAAAGTAATAACTATCAAAAGTACTTTAGAAGTTATGTTTCTAAAATTTATTAAACGAAATGCCAGTAATTTTTAAATCTGATGGCACTTACAGATACATACATCAGTCGGAACTTCATCTGCAGGGCCGTTCAGAGATTTTGTTTCTTCAAATCATATGTAGAAAGTGATACAATGACTGGATATTGTAACGTTATTTTTTGCAACTCACAACTCTGTTGGTTCTATAAAAGCCTCTGCTGTTGATACGAGGGCCTCTGTTCGTGCCACGAGGGGCTATGTTGTTTCTACGAGTGTCTATGTTGTTGCACGATGGCATCTCTTGTTGCTACGAGGGCCTCTGTTGTTGCTACGAGGGCTTCTGTTGTTGCTGCGAGGGCCTCTGTTATTGTTACGGTGGGCTCTGTTGTTGCTATGAGGGCCTCTCTTGTTGCTACGAGGGCTTTTCATGTTGCTATGAGGGCCTTTCTTGTTGCTACGAGGGCCTTTCTTGTTGCTATGAGGGGCTCTGTTGTAGATATGAGGGCCTCTCTTGCTGGTACAAGGAATTCTCTTGTTGCTACTAGGGCCTCTCTTGTTGCTACAAGGAATTCTCTTGTTGCTACCAGGGCTTCTCTTGTTGCTACGAGGGCCTCTGCTGGAAACTGTGTAAGGAGTTACCAGACCCTACTGACTAACCACTTCTCACAACTGGGGGTCTCCGTTAAATCCAGGGAAGTCCACCAGGCAACCGGAACAGCGTACAGCCTGTAGCTTCCTGTCACTGAGACTGGTTGCTACAACCTGTTAACATGTTCTATGTTAAAAGACAGTTAGACAAATTTCTCATTGTCAAATGTTAAAAACACAAGGAAAGCAAATTGCTTTTTATCGTAATAAATATCCATGAAAGAGAACCGTGTAGTGTACAAGAAAATAAAGGGCTCTTTTTTCTTCTCTAAAAAAATAACACCCCCGCCCACGGTGATGTAACGTGAAACTAAACAAAGCAGCCCCGCCCATGGTGATGTAACGTGAAACTAAACAAAGCAGCCCCGCCCATGGTGATGTAACGTGAAACTAAACAAAGCAGCCCCGCCCATGGTGATGTAACGTGAAACTAAACAAAGCAGCCCCGCCCATGTTAATGTAATGTTAAACTAAACAAAGCAGCCCCGCCCATGTTAATGTAATGTTAAACTAAACAAAGCAGCCCCGCCCATGGTGATGCAATATGAAACTAAACAAAGCAGCCCCGCCCATGGTGATGTAACGTGAAACTAAACAAAGCAGCCCCGCCCATGGTGATGTAACGTGAAACTAAACAAAGCAGCCCTGCCCATGTTAATGTAATGTTAAACTAAACAAAGCTGCGTTGGTTGATAAGGAGAAGATCTCTCATGGTATATATTGTCCACATACTTAACCTACGTACATGATATGATCGAGATGTGATCGAGACATCTCTTAAAGTAAGACTTTGATCTCTTGACTTTACACAAACCTTAAAAAAAGATGTACGCACTCCAGATCACATCTTATTACTTGCATGCCGTGGTCCATATAATCTATAGATAATGTTATCTTATCCTGAACAGATTAATTCTCTCCTTTCATTCTCTGTCTCCAAAAATCCTTTTCTACGTAGCCACATAGCCACATAGCCACGTGTTGAAACTATTATTCCGCTGTTGGCACCAATCATAGTACGCAGTGTCAGTCAGAGACTTACTCGTGGTTTCCTGTCTATTTATCCTTCCTGAGCTTTGAGCATTTGATTTTTTATGTTAAAATTTGTCTGTGAAAGAATTACAACATAACATGTATTCCAAATTTTCCTTTAATGAAAAGAAAAAACACAAACCCAGTTTGGACTGAGTATAAAAGTAATTTTATTTTTCTTAAGAAAGAAAAGCAAACAAATTTTTAAAAAAGCTAGCTTGTAATATAACTTTTAAAATGACACATGTTACTATATTTAGTAAGTAGACCATTATTCGTTAGTTTTATTACTTAACAGGAAAAAGAAATCTCTGGATGAGTATATTCAATACAAACGAGAAGGTAAAGTTATAGGACGTTAAGCAGAATTCTTCATGGCAGGATGTTATATTTGTATACGTCAGATAACGTGATATCTCATCAAAGAATAGGTACACATATACTAGGGTGAATCAAATAACAGTTAGAAAATGTGAATTACATAAGCTTTCAGTTAGTACAGAAAAAAAATAACATTCCTACTCTGTCAGTAGAATCCTTTTGCTTTGCAACGAATTTGCGTCACCTGAAAAAGCGATGCCTGAATTCCAGTAAGAAGAATCCTTCCTCCTGCCTTCTCAGCCACCATCTCACCCCATCTCCCGTCTACTTACTTGGACTTTCAGAATCATGTTAGCTTGCTATGTCTGTCTTGACCTTTGTAACCCAACTCTATAACCTTAGACCTTCCACAAGCTTTTTTAACAAATAATGATATAGTGCTGGTATTATTTTCGTTTACCTTAAAGAAAAGGAGAGAAAGAGTGTTTGATCTTTTATCGGTTTTTCTTTCGTTCTCTGAATTAATATTTTAGTCACATTTAAATCTTCGCCACATTCTTGTACTTTCGTCCTGTGGCAATACAACATCTCCATTATCTTATAAAATTCGCACAAAGGAAGAAAATATACGTCTAGTTTCAACTCAGTATCTTTACCAGGTTTTCCTGTCTTCCGTTGAGTGCCAGTTTCCCACTGTTGTGCTCTGATTAAACAAAACTTTCTCACTTCTCACACTGCAAAATAAAAGTCAGTAAAATCACACAATGCATGTCTTCCACACATTTCTAAAAGTTTAGTCTCCATTTAACTTTAACAAGACAGCTTCTTCCTATCAAAATAACAAGCATTACAAAAACATGACTCGCTGCTTGTGACATTAGATGGTTAGTAAGATTCGTATATGAAAACTTCAGCTATTGTTAGTAGGATTCGTATATGAAAACTTCAGCTATTGTTAGTAGGATTCGTATATGAAAACTTCAGCTATTGTTAGTAGGATTCGTATATGAAAACTTCAGCTATTGTTAGTAGGATTCGTATATGAAAACTTCAGCTATTGTTAGTAGGATTCGTATATGAAAACTTCAGCTATTGTTAGTAGGAATGGTGTATCAAAATTTCAGCAAGTAACTTGGACGTAATTTAAAACAAAAGTTAACAACAAATAAACGAAATATAAGAATGAAAAGATAACAAAATCAATATTTCTACCTTTTTATCATCTCATAATAATACAAATATATATAAATAAATTTCGTAATGTGGAGTGTGCGATGGTTGTCACATTTAAATGCGCCACAAAGACAAAGCCTGATATTAGTATGTCATATTATACATTAAATAAAAAAGTTGTATTTTGTTTTTCTAATAGAATTGTTAATATGTTCTTATAGAACAGAAAACAAGAGCTAATAATTGAGAAGAAAGAAGGGAAAATAAAGAAAAACAAATAATGATTTTCTCAATTACCCCTCAAGTAAGGGGTATCACTATGCTGGGTCCAATATATCCAAAGTGAATATAATTTTACACAAACACCATTTCCATTGTCGATCGGGATTCTGAAAAGGAACCGATCGACCCAAGGCACGTTGATTAGTATTTGTTGTTAATAATGAACATGAATCCACTCATTATCACAAGTCCTTGCTTTCCCGACAGTGAAGCTTTCTCCGTCTCAACCAACTTCAGACTGACATCACAGTAGTGAACCCAGCCTCCTATTTCTTGTATTCTGTATTAGGAGGGATGCCACAAATCTAAGTTTTACATTTTTATTGTTCCTATTTTTATTTATGTGTTGTATTGTTTTTTGCATGTAATCCTTGAGAAAGGCTGACGCTGAAATGTTGGATGTTGTATTTTTTTATTTATACATTCTCATCTTACTTACACACTTTCTGCCATTTGTGCCTTTTCTCTGTCGCTTTGTCAAACTGAACCATACACCTCTGTCTAGCTTTATTACTAGAACCAGTTTTACTGCAGTCGCTATCTCTTTTTTATCTGAACTACAACCTCAACAATTTAACTGGAACGTGTTTTTTCAGTTTCATACTGCGCTCACATGAAACGGACAAACACGTTCACGCAGTCATCGACATACACAGCAGATACTTCATGATAAATGTCTGAGGGATTCATATCTTCTAGCTCACAAAGGTCTGATGACTGGTTGCAATTCTTTCTTGGTTCATGTCTGCAACATAGTTACCAACTTATCAAGCGGAATTTCACGTTGTTGCTTAGTAACAGCGGTGTTATCTGCGTAGTGATGTCATTGACCTTGGTACAAACAGGTGATACTACTAAGGGATTTATATTTGTTTTTTCGGAAATGTTAGTAACATTTCCTAACTTTCAATAGATTCACCTTCGTAGACTGCATATATGTTAAAGCGACCACGAAAGAAGATATGCGTTAAATCACATGTTGAAATAACACTAATCTTCAGAATATAGAACATGCTTTGCTATTTAACTGTAATAGAAATTATAAAAAATTCCTTTTGTATGTTAAAAAAGACGGGCTAATTTTTCACTGTTATATTTAAAGAACACAAAGAAAATAAGTTGCATTTTATCGTACCCAAGACAAGCAACAATGCAGCATACAAGAAAATGAATGGCATTTTAAAAACTCAATGAGAAATAAAATAAAATGTTAAACATGGCGAAACAAAACTTTAGCGTGATTATTTTTAAAAACATGAAAACTATTCTGATTAAATATTTCGGATGTAACAAACTTCAACATGTTAATGGTAAATCACAATAAAACCTTTTCTACGAGGCTAAAGTTAAATATAAAACATGTCAAGCTGCCTAGTTTCCTTGAAATCGTTTTTGTATCATGTCTGACCTGGGGAAGGCGGCTGGAAGACTTTTCACAACATTTATGGCATGATTGTGATAACTCGACAATCTTCCGACCTGAGTGGTTTTTTCAAAAGTACGAGAACAAGAAAAGTTTTTTTTTTTTAGTAAATTGCAGCAGAAAGGATGAAATACGTTAAAAGGTATAAGAACTTGTAATTATTTCGGAGAAAAAGCCTGGAACAGTTATAAATACATTTTTTAAAAATGTAAAGAGCCCACATTTTGTTACATATCTTTTTTATAAACAAAACGTTTTTTCCTCAGCGCCTTACAAAAGAACAATACTGATGTGTACTACATGATGTGTGCACAGATGTACGGTCTTAATGTTGATTTATTGTTTCTTGAATAGAAGTCAGCAGTACTTTATACAAGTTATCAGCACTTTATACACGTCAGCAGTACTTTATACAAGTCAACAGTACTTTATACAGTCGTGTAAATATAGTAACCACAATTTTCTGAAACAGCAACAGATTTAAACATATTTCTATAGAGATTTGTCTGTCCTTACTTTCTGTAATTCACATTTTGAAAAAATGTATAAATATTTATTAATTATCTACTTATATTCTTACACAAGTCACTTCTATTTACTACTTTGTTCAATGTTGAACACCGAATGAAGTTCCCAAGGTCCCATCTGACACAGCGATGTACACGCTTTCAGTTTCTCTATATTATAAACTGTTCGTGGTCACTGAAATATTTTTGCTGAAGTTGCTTCCCCTTGTGACATTTATTCCTTCACTCTGACTTTCGCTTCATAGCCTCTCCAGCAAATTTTAAGATTTATCTTATATATCTTATATCCTTCCCATGCCGTTAAACCTCACATAGGGCTCGCAAGGTAGTTCACCAATTTCTCTTGTTTTCGGCGAGTTTTTAAATCTCATCAAGGAATTTTAAGCCAATTAATTTGGCCTTTCTTAACAATGTCCTATTTAGAATGTGAGTGGTCTGCCTCTTTTTCTTTGGTCTGCTGTGTTCCACCTGATAGCTTGTTTTGGGATTTTTTGGTCGTTTCTTCTCATCATGTGACCAATATATGTCCATCTCCTTTTCCTGAACACAGATGAGACTGGTTGTTGTTCAGTCATCTGTCTTATCTCTACATTGTTCTTGAATTCGTTCAACTTTATGCCGAGTATTTTCCTTAAGCATTTGTTTTCAAAAGAGTCTAATTTCTTGTCTATTTCTTTAGTTGTTTTCCAGCTTTCGCATGCGTAAAAGAGGATGGATATTGTATTTGAATTGAATAGTCTTAACTTGGTTTTTGTGCTTATAACCTTTGAATTCCAGATGTTCTCAAGATTCTTGATGATCGATGCTGCTTTTGCAATTCTAATTCTAATTTCCTTTCTGGTGTCACCATCCTAGTCTATGTAGCTGTCAAGGTGTGCAAACTGATTGACTTCTTCATCATCTGTCTCTTTTACGTCTATTTTTTTATTTTTATTACTTGGAAGTTTCATTACTTTTGTTTTGTCCTTGTTAATTTCAAGTCCTATTTTGCTAGCCATTGTTTTTTCTTGCATGGAATTCACATTGTTACTGATAAGAGTTATGTCATCAGCAAAATCAAGATCTAATTGGGCTCCATGTACCCAATCAATACCTGTGTTACATGTGCAGCATTTTTTCAATATGAAGTCCATTGCAATTCCAAAAAGCAGAGGATATACATCCTTGTTTCACACCTGTTTCAATCTGAAACCATTCGCTCATCCCTTCTTCTGTTTTGACTGCACAAACATATCCATTGTAGAAGTCCTTAGTGATGTTGACAATTTTAAATGGTATTCCAGTTTTAAATGGTATTCCACATAGACTTAAAACTCTCCACAATGGATCTCGGTATGCTATCAAATGCCTTTTTAAAGTCTATGAAGTTCAGTATTAATGGTTTCTGCTTTTCAATATGTCCTTCGGGTATTATTCTTAGAGTAAAGATCTGGCTGAGACAGCTTCTCCCCTTTCGAAATCCTGCCTGTTCTTTTTATAAGACTGATACAACCTCTAAATAAAACATACAAGGTGTTTGACAAGAGGAAGGAAATATTTTCCTAGCTGATACATCAAAATAAAACACATCTCAGTGCATCACTATATTCTCTCACTGCGAGTTATTCTAGAGGGGTCTTATTGTTTTAAAGTATTGTATTGTAGTATTTTATAACAGTCTTCGTTAGCTTTATCTTTCAGGTGATAATGAGGATATTTTTACTATCTGGTCAGAGCAAGGAAGTTAACTGTAGTATCATTTATTGAGAATTAGCCATTAAGATACTGCATTCTGGTGCTTTTTATCGTCTGGCTTGATATTTAGATATTACATTTTTTGACTGTCTTAAAACTATCACAACTTTGGGTTTTGCAAACTGTCATGTGATCTTGTTGCCGTGTATCTGTACTTCTGTTGATCTCAGCAGACATTCGCGTTAATGAGCTTTTATCTTTTGTTTTGTAAGCTTTACTTCCCCTTCTAGTTCTTGTTCTCTGTTTTTGTTTACTTTGTTGTGGATAGCAGATCCTAAAGCACCGACTCCCTTAACCACTAAACCTACTGGAAGAAGAACAAAACAGAGAACATTTCCAATGAAATCAACAATGTCTCCAACCATTGCCCAGAACTTTGTAGCTTGTCTGGCTTGCTCTAACTCATCAGACAGACGATGTAGCTTGTCAATGTTGTCAAGATTCATCTCCAGTTTCTTCACCAAAACCAGCATGTCTTTAAGAACGCCATGACCTTTGTCCTGGGTTTTTATTTTAGCTTTCACATCCTGTATTCTCTTCACAATATTGTCTCTGTTGATGGCAGAACGGTCCTCGCAGAACTTTTCAATATCTCCAGTGAGAAGGTTGACGGTTCTCTGAATTTCTTCTTTTAGCTGAGGCGCTTTCATCTCTAACAGAAACTTCTCGTGGCCTGCTCTCTCGAAGCATTCAGATGAATAGCGGCCATGTCTGTCTTGTACAGCTTCTGCAAACTGAACTAGTTGTTGTATCTGTGCCTGCTTCTTCGCATCATCATCTTCCCGGTTGTTAAACAACACAAATCTCCCGTTGCAATCTTCATACAGCTTCTTAAAATCTCCCGTCTGCCTTCTGCACCACTCACTGAAACCAATTTTAAGACCTTCTTCTTTCATGGCGCTCGGGAAATCATCTCCCCCTGTAAAGACTACAATGACGTGATTTAAATATATCTCACCGAAAATGCCTTTCAAGGAGTCCAGTACCGATCTTTCTTCCTGTGTGAAACGAGTGGGGAATTTGATGACTAAAAGAAAAGCATCCACACCTTCACACAACATGGTCAAGGCTTTACTCATGTTTTTTATTGCGACTTCCTTGTCGGTCACGGTGCTAGCGTCTGTGTCTTCCAAACCAGGGCCATCAACAACCTTAAGTCTGTAATTTCTAAATTCTGCGAAGCCATTTTGTACCTCTTTTGTTACTGATGTACTGCTAGCGCAGGTCTTAAAAGCTCGCTTTCCTAGTATGGAGTTTCCTGTAGCGCTCTTCCCATGTCCAGTTTTCCCCATTAACAGAAAATTCAGCGATTTTGCCATCTTGTTTTATTTCATCTGTGGAATATACAATTTAAAACGGTTAGTTTCATGCATCAGTTTCTAATGTACATATTTAAACTACCACTGCATATTTAAACTACCACTACATATTTAAACTACCACTGCATAACTTTGAATCTTACTACATTTACTTGTATTCTACTAATGTAGAGAAATATATTTATGTTCACGTTTATAACATTTCGAGAGTAATGTCTAATATCAAGTAAAAGAGCTTATTTATACATTTTTTACATAATAAGGCAACTGACAGTGATAATTATTTTGGGTATTTATCATCCTTGCGTTTTTTTTAATCAGAAGGATGTAAAATAAATAAGACGTGAGAGAGAGAGAGAGAGAGAGAGAGAGAGAGAGAGAGAGAAACAGACATAGATGGAACAAATAATGAATTAAGGACCGAGCTTTATTACATAAGAGACCGAAGAGTTACTGTTGTAGCCTGTTGTAATATTTTGTTGTCAGTGATTATATAAAGATAACTGAAACTTAAGACGCGTACATATGGTACTGATGTACTACACAATGAATGATAGTTCACATATATATCATTCTGAACTGAGTAGACATTGTAATTTAATAGTACGTACCCTACGCTGGGGACAGAGCACGAGAAAAATCATATCATCATATGCAGAAATATCATCAGAAGCAAAAGTTCTTATCTTTGAGATTCAAAGCTTATGAACCAATTTACCCGATTCACAAAAGTAAGGGAACAAAAAAAAACAAATTAAATTCGAATAAGTCATATCCAATCAAGAGTAAAAAAGAAAAAGAAGAAGAAGTAGTAGTATTGTAGTAGTAGTAGTAGTAGTAGTAGTAGTAGTAATAGTAGTAGTAGTAGTAGTAGTAGTATAGTAGTAGTAGTAGTAGTAGTAGTAGTAGTAGTAGTAGTAGTAGTAGTAGTAGACGATGAAACTAACCAAAGTGTATCATCTAAAGAAGGGAAAGACACTCGCCGATATTCATACACATTCATCATTCAGGTTCTCATTCGCTTAAAGACTGATGGAAGCTAGGGCTCTACAAGTACAAAGAGACCAGAGACCAGAACATAAATAAACTTTCTCTATCAAACACTAAATAAACATTTTCCTTATCGTCGTTGTGTTGACGATAGATAACTGTTATTCCTAGAATAATGCAAGGTTTTCTGGAACGATACACCAGCATATGATCACTACCTCGATCATGCGAATTTTTTTTTGGACAGTGTATAATCAGAAATTGATGTGACATGTTTCATGTCTTTGCTAGTAAAACTGGTTTTTGCTGCTATTTTTTAGCGTAGACATTGGGAGGAGTAGTGTAAGAGCTTTTCACTGTTTGTGTGAGTTTCATATTCAGGGCAAAATTAAAAATTGTGCAGATCTGTTTGCTTTTGTTTCGAGTATTACATTTATAATACTTTTTTGTATGTTCGTGGAACTTGAACTGCAGCTTTTTTTTCGTTTTTCAACGTCTTATCAGTTTTTTAATTACTAATTTCTGAGAAATGCTTTGTTATAGTTTGAGGACACATCATTTTCCGTTTTTGTTAATATCCGAGAGAGCTTCAGTAAAACTACAGTTAATCTATGATAGTCTATTATATAGTGTTTTATTCTGTCAAAAATAGGTTTGTGTGTGCGTATGTGTGTGTGGTTTGGATAGGGGAGGGAGGGTCCATACATTAAAAGCTTCAATTTTCTATGAATCTTGCGTCTTTCTCGTTACAATTCTAGAGCGAATGAGTAGCGAAGTGGCTAGTGCACTTGTCTCTCACGCTGACGTCGGGAGGACTGTAGTTACAAGCTATAGAAATGGGTACCTGACTCCTCTTGTTAAAATTATTTAAAATAAAAATAGGGAGAGTTTTAATGGCACCATTTTCGTGCACTCCGAGACACAGCTATTTGCAAGTCATAGCTACATAATATTTTTTTTTATTTTACTACTTTTTCATTCCTATTCGTTTATATTATTTATGGGAATTTATATTTTATCTTGTTTTCTTTTTTCTTAGTTTTGTATGTTTTTGTATGATTAAAGTGTGAACCGAAACGTCACAACTTTTAAGTAATAACTATTCATTAAAAAGATGTTCCCATTTTTGTTATTACAGTGGTTCTGTGTATATATGTGTATTAGTCTTATATATTTATATATTATATATTACACTTAAATAGTTATATATTTTAGAATTATATAGTTATATATTACTCTTAAATAGTTATATATTTGTATAATACATTTATATATTACTCTTAAATAGTTATATATTAGTCTTATATATACTGATACCAAAAAGTTATTCGTCTGGCCTCTTCTGGAGCTGAGTGAACAAATTCGGCCAGGCTCGTGGTGCTGACCACATCACTTTCACATGTAACGTTAAATGTAAATATGGGCACTAACCTTTACATTCTGTAAAGGACAAACCGGGAGACTTTTCTCAGACTGATAAACAATATTTTTCAAATAGCTTATCCAAGGAAACGATATAAATTACGCCATAATAATGTTATAGTTTAGCTCACGGGAGTAGAAATTATTAATATTTCATGTATGTATAATAGGGTTTAATGTTTTATACTTTGCATGAATTAAAATAGCTCAAAATTAATTCACGGGGTGTAGAACATTCTTTATCTGAGATAATAAAACATAATCTCGAAGTAGCTTGGTCGCGGTAGCTACATTATTACAGCACTCCTCTCTTTGATCGCACACTCCTCTCTTTGATCGCACACTCCTCTCTTTGATCGCACACTCCTCTCTTTGATCGCACAACTTTTATATAGCTTTGGCTGAACAACACCTACACATGTGAAATGACAAGATTCCATAAAATTCACGGATTTTGAAAACACTTCATTCAGTTACTGCATATGTATAAAGAAAATTGGTTTCTCTCAGCACTGATAGCAGTGAAAAAACACATATTTTTCTTTCATTCATTAATCATAACTATCAATGAGACTACACATGATCGATTTTAATGGGTATGACGTGGATAATAGTCGGATATTTTTCCTCACCAAAGTGTGAAAACCTCTCAGCCACGGTAGTCTCCAAAAACAAGTACACTACAAGACAGTGGACCGGAAAGATGTCGCACCTTAACTTTTTTTTTCCGTAGATATCCTCGTTTTATTATTTGGCGTGGAGACGAAAAGAAGACATGACGAATCCAATAGAACATGTCTCTGTCGCCAAGACAAAAGAATTTAAAAAACGAAGTGACACGATACTCACGAATTCCAGAAATTCGAACTCTGTGACATGAATAACAAATTAAATTTCCACTTTTTTGTTGTTTTAAATATGTATAGCAGTTCTGACAACCTAAAATAGTACGAAGAGAGAAGTACTCGAATGTAAAATTCTTTCATTTGAAAGGATAAACAAAAAACCGGGACAAATATGTGTTCCGAAAGCAGTTTTCGTGACAGTGAAATTTGTCTTTAAAAACCGGTACTCTGTTATCCCTACACTAACCCCAAATGCACGATAGTACTACTTTACATTTACCTTAGACAAGACACAGTCCATGTGCTTTTTATAGACCGCGTCGTTGCGGAGTATCTCACTTAGCTATGACAGAAAGGGGAAAACACAGATTCAAAGGTTACTAGGGTTATCTGCTGTCCGGTAACCAAGTTGTTTGATATCCGCAGGAGTTTTCCAGCTATGGCCATGTGCTACTTTTTGTTATCTTTACTTTTTTTTTAACTATGAATGATTCCCTTTATATTTCTTGAAAGCAAAATCATAAGAATATGAGGTGAAATAAAATACTGGAGAACGCTTTAACAGTTAGGATATAAGGCACAGACTGATTGCATTTGATACTAAGATATAATGGTGGTAATAATAGTTTAGTATCATAACAAAATAAACAATAGCAACAATCAAGCAGAAATTGGCACAATGAAGATTTAATTAATTTGTTATCAACATTAACAGAGAACATAGGAATACAAACAAACAAAAATAGAGATTACGGACAAAAAAATTACAGAAAATTATTAAACAAAACAGTAGAAAAGATCAACAGGACAAAAGCCAATTTGCAAATAAAAATTTTATTTATCTGTCTGTCTGTTTGTCTGCCTGTCTGTCTCTCTGTCATCTATCAATCCATCCATCCATCCCCCCGTCTGTCTGTCTGTTTATCCAATCATTTTGTATACAATTTTTACATTACTATCAATACAATTGTCATGTAGACAATCTAACCAACCTCATCGCACAAAAAGTTTACCAGTTTGCCAAAATTAAACACTTTCTTAACACAGGCACTAGCAATATATACTCAACATTATCAGGTGCCTTGCCGACTGGCGTTGGCTATTATGCTTCTCCAGAGTACACGATCCTTCATGCAGGCCATCAGCTCAGTTGGTGATCTCCTCTCACACCATCCCGTCAGACTGTCCAGTATCATTTCTCTTGGTCTTCCTCTTGATCTTCTTCCTTCTATTTTTCCTGTTGTTATAATATTTTCAATGCCCCTTCTTCTCATTGCATGTCCTATGAAAGTACATTGTCTCTCTCTTATCTTTTTGACAAGATTTTTGTCTCTCCAGCTCTTCTCATATATTCTTCATTGGTTATTTTTGCTGTCCATGGGATTCGCAACATTCTTCTAATAAACCACATTTCTGCTGCTTCCAATGATTTTTGTGCAGACTTGCCTATTGTCCATGATTCACTTCCATATAATAAGATAGATTCAATATAGCATTTTAGGACTCGTTTTCTAACATTCACTGGTATCGCACAATGCTCCACCCTATCTGTGTTCGTTGTTCAAATCTAACCCAAAACATATTCAACGCTTAAGCAATTGTATTTTCCCAAACCAAGGCTTGACATGTTTTTTAAAAAAAGCTTCTCTTACTCAGCTAACCACCTTTAGAGTAGTCTACCGACTCATGTAAAATTTATAAGTAATATTCATTCTTATAACTTCAAACTTTGTCAATATCTGATTGAGATGGAGTATATGCCTTCCATATATATATATATATATGTGTGTGTGTGTGTGCATACTTTGTGCTTACTTTACATACCGCATGAATAGGTGTAGGTATTTATATGTGTGTGCTTATATATGTACATGTGTGTATGTGTATAGGGATGAAGACGCTGTCTGGTGAGACAATCAGTGACCCACAGCTGACCAAGACCCTGTCCCACCTCTCCCTGGTACCCCCAGTAACAGGCATAGCCTGGCTAACGGGGCGGGGATTGCCATAGTCCCTATGGTGGTGGAGTCTGGTAAAGAAGCATTGCAAACGTCCTGCTTTTTAGCTGTACTTCGGGACTGAAAACTTAACCGCCATAACCGGCTCCCACACCGATATGATGCTGTGCGCCCCAACATCTCTACAGCATCGGCTACAAAGAACAACAATTACAGGGAGTTCGTACAAGTGTATGTGTATACAAGTATATTGGTATGTATGTACATATATATATATATATATTGCACATACATGTTTGTATGTCACATGTTTTATGCTTACATTCATACATATGTGTATACCCATGTTTATGTGCTTACATGTGAATGTATTTGTGTATATGTACATGTGTGGATGTGTTTGTATGTATGTGGTACGTGTGTGTGAATAGTTGCATCGGTATGTATTTGCTTTGTGAAAAGTAAAGGCATACGTAAAGTCTAAATTAGTTTTATCTAAAATATGATTTCATTGCTGTATCTATTATATTGGTTTTCCAAAAATGTAAAAATGTGTTAGTTTACAACGAATGTGAGAATGTAATGGTTCCTTTCACGTAGGTGAATAAAGCAGAATGTGAAATGTATGGAATGAGAGGGTTTTGTCTGTCTGTCTGTCTGTCAATATCTATGTGACATCGACTACATTCCTCCATGAATCGTAAAACTTAAAAAGTTATTTTAGACTGCTGTTACAGACGCCGAACTCATTACTCTGAATAGTAATGAAATTTTTGTTTGATAGATACGTGTATGTAGTCAGTTATTTATATGTGTATGTAGTTAGTCATTTCATGTGTATGTAGTTACTTTGTTGTTAATTACGTTTTAAATATGAGCAGAATATTTGTAGAATGTCTGGAACAGAGTGAAAGTTGTATGATAAAGGGTAGAATGTCAGACGGGCATGCATGCCTAATTCTTAACCATTCTGAAATAAAGATCAGTCAATCAATCAGTCAATCAATCATTCTATTTATCTATATATGTATCTATCTACCTACCTACCTATCTGCCTATCTATCTACCTACCTAACTACCTATCTATCTGCCTACCTACCTATCTACCTATCTGCTGAAAACTTACAGCGACACTAAATGTGTAAAGCTAAAACAACTAAATATTCCTGTCCATCACATCTGGTCTTTAAAGAACACTAACTCAGCAGGATGTGATGACATTAGTAACAAGATACTACGATATGCTGCACCAGTTATTATAGACACACTAACATACGTATACAATTTGTGTATTGACAAACACTATTTCCCTAACACTTTTAAACTCGCCAAAATGTTTCCTCTTCTTAAATCTGGACAGACTAGTGACCTCTCAAACTATAGACCCATATCCATTCTGTCACCATTATCTAAACCTCTTGAAAAACATATACGAAAGTTAACACTTCTACACATGCAGCAAAACAATCTACGAATAGACACTCCTAAAATCAGGATTGATCTGCACGAGAAAAACCTTGCATACTCTGCAGTACAGCTCTGGAACAGCCTTCCTTACCATTTAAAATCCATTAGTAATACATCATCTTTTAACTCAAACCTGTTTCATTATTTATTTGCTTGTAACTATATGCCTCCATAGAATAACCAGCATTCTCTCAACACGTGACTCGCCAGCCATCAAGTACTAAAATGACATAGTTCGAAAAGTAACTTGTTAGATATTGTTAGAAATTATTTTAATATTTGTTGAAAAATACATGTTAGAAGATCTGTACTGACAATGTATTTTTGTTTATGTATATGTCTGTGTGAGAGTGCTATTTTATTAGGTTAATTACTTCCTCTCTTTTACTTTGAATGTAATAGTTTCATCTTACACTCTTTTGGTGTTTTTTACTAATGTAATTTGTACACTTGTATTTCATCGAGGGTGTAGGAAGAATGAAAGATGGAATGATGAAGGGCAGAATGTAAGACGGGCCTGCGTGCCCAATTCTTTACCCTTTAAAAATAAAGATAATTCATTCTATCTATCTGTCTGTCTGTCTGTCTGAACAAAATAGCTAAAAGTAAACGATAACATAAATTATGCAGGATGTTTGATTATAGAAATTTCAAGTCCATGAGAAAATGTTTGTCATGAACACAGTGATGAGAACAAATCTTTGACAAACACGGAAATAAAAAAAAAATTCGTTATATGTAGTGTCTAGACAGTTGTATGCAGTGTCTAGACAGTTGTTTGCAGTGTCTAGACAGTTGTATGCAGTGTCTACACAGTTATATGTTGTGTCTAGGTAGTTATATACAGTGTCTAGACAGTTATATGTAGTGTATAGGCAGTTATATGTTGTGTCTAGGTAGTTATATGTAGTGTCTAGACGGTTATATGTAGTGTATAGGCAGTTATATTTAATGTCTAGACAATTATTAAATCTACCTACGGTTGTAAAAGAGAACTTTTGGTAGATAAAGTTAAAGAATCTGACAAACTGATGTTATAACTGAAGTTACACAATATTAAAAGAAATAGTTTATAAGTTTATATTTACATTGCTTGATAATATGCTGCTTCAGTAACTGATAAAAGTAATGTGAGATTTTGCAAAATAATGAACAAATAAGAATATTCATGAATATTCTCTACCTTACAAGTTTACTTTAAACTAATACAGATGAATTCATTCAAAAAGCTTGTGGCAGACACGCTGAAATCATCAGTGCATGAAATAAAGTCTTAAACAGTTACATTATATCAGCTAATGTATGTATATATAACAACAATGCATTGCTTAAAAGGGGAAAAGCTTTTCGACTACGTCTCTCTGTTAAAACAACACATGTATAACTCTAACACATGCTGAAATATGTCTCTACACACTACTAGGTACTTAAAAATTAGAAAAATAGTTTTAATTTCCCTCTCTATAGCTACTTGCCTGTCTGAAAGTTTAATCTCCTTGACTATGTGAATACTTGAGCTTCCTTTATTCTAAAACTGAATATCACAATTTTTTAAAAAACCATTTCTTGGTTGAAATCAACACACTTCGGTCGCCACATTAATTTAACTCTGCTGTAATGCATCCAACGTATTCATTAGCCAGAGCCGTTAATGATAAGGAAGTAAATCATTATATGTCTCTTAATATAGAACAATATGTCCAAACCAGATTAAATAGAGCACAGAGAGGATTTCCTTGAAAAATTTCAGGAAGTTTAGATGTCAATTTAAACTATTTATTTTCGTACTTTGTAATGGGTATTGATATAAACTACATATTTTAGTACTGGTATGATATGTACTGATATAAACTACATATTTTAGTACTGGTATGATATGTACTGATATAAACTACTTATTTTAGTACTGGTATAATATGTACTGAAATAAATTACTTATTTTAGTACTGGTATCATCTTAACTTATATCTTATATCTTATATTCTTCCCGTGCCGTTAAATGTCACATAGGGCTCGCAAAGTAGTTCGTCAATTTTTCTTCGGCGAGTCTTTCAACCTCATCAAAGGATTTTATGCCTGTTAACTTGGCACTGGTATCATATGTACTGATATAAATTACTTATTTTAGTACTGGTATCATATGTACTGATATAAATTACTTCTTTTAGTACTGGTAATATATGTACTGATATAAATTACTTATTTTAGTGCTGGTATCATATGTACTGATATAAATTACTTTTTTAGTACTGGTATCATATGTACTGATATAAATTACTTATTTTAGTACTGGTATCATATGTACTGATATAAACTACTTATTTTAATTCTGGTATCATATGTACTGATATAAACTACTTATTTTAGTTCTGGTATCATATGTACTGATATAAATTACTTATTTTAGTACTGGTATCATGTGTACTGATATAAATTACTTACTTTAGTTCTGGTATCATATGTACTCATATAAACTACTTATTTTAGTTCTGGCATGATATGTACTAATATAAACTACTTATTTTAGTACTGGTATCATATGTACTGTTATAAATTACTTATTTTAGTACTGGCATCATATGTACTGATATAAATTACTTATTTTAGTACTGGTATCATATGTACTGATATAAATTACTTATTTTAATACTGGTATCATATGTACTGATATAAATTACTTATTTTTGTACTGGTATCATATGTACTGATATAAACTACTTATTTTAGTTCTAGTATCATATGTACTGATGTAAATTACTTACTGAGTATTTGTGACAATGCGGCAAAAACGACGTATATGGAAGGTCTGGGTTTCAACCTGGAATCTATGGAAATGTTAGTACAAAAAAAGACAAATAAACTGACGTATCCTCTGACAGTCATACTTTTCCACGAAATGAAACGCGTAAGAAATTTCACCAGAGAGGACCTGAAATGGCTGGACTGGAATCTCACAACCACAAGATGACACATGTCTTTTCTTTTGTTGCCTTGTAGACAAGGAACTGCTACCTCAAGAACTGTTGTAGGTCTTGCAATAAAACTGTGGCTGTAGATAATCCTTACGAGATTACACACTCACGACCTGCTTGTCTCTTACGCTCTAACTCACCAGATTACAACACCTCTACCTCAACTGTAATCACTTATTCCACTTTCTTCTCGCTAGATTACCATTGTACCACACTCTCCCCTTTCCACGTTTCTCCCTCCCCCTCCTTATTTACGACCCACCTATCACACGTCACAAATCTCCATTTAAATATTCTCTACATTCCATCATACGCACATCAGAACACAGCCTCTTACAAGCCACATCTTCTTACAAGTCACAGCTAAGTGTTCCATTCATTTTACAGTATTCTATTTTTTCCGTTCCTATTTTGTTAACATAGATTTCATATGAATTTATAGTTTGCCTTCTCTCTCTACTTGTTCGTCCTGTGTGTTTTTCTGTATGACTAAGGTTCGCTCCAAAACGTCAAAACTGTGCGTTCCAAAAGTAATAAAGCTGCTGCTACTTTCTCCTAGTTTATAAATTTAACTCACCAGACAATCGATGAAATGTGTCAGCATCTCTAAGAGCTATCTCCAGTCTCCGCACCAATCCCAGCATGTCTGTAAGAATATTGTAACCTTTGTCCTGGGTAATTATTTCAGCCTTCAGTTCTTGTGTTCTCCTCATTACACTCTCTCCGGGTATGGCAAACGGGTTCTCATAAAACTGTTCTATATCTACAGTAATTTCTTTGAAATTCTTCTTTTATTTGAGGAGCTTCAAGTTCTAAAATACGTCTCTCTGCTTCAGTGAAGCTCTGAAGTGTGTAACGGCCTTGTCTTGTGCGTAGATTATCTGCCAGCTGAACCACTTGTTGATTCTGTGCCAACCTCTTCTCTCTGTTGTTAAATAACACAATCTCCCATAACAATATTCATACAACGTCAGAAACTTCTGCTGTCTACATCATTCCCTGAAACTGACAACACACCCCTCGTCTCACTTCATTGTTTACTGGAAATTATCTCCCCTGTCACACTACAACGAAGTGACTCAGTAACACAATAATTGGTGTATAAGTATACAACTATACACTAAACACTGCAGTAAAGCTGTGATACTAGAATGTATAAAATTGGAAAAAAGTAGGAGCACCTTTATTACTTAACGATTACAAAGTTGTGACGTTTCGGCGTGAGCCTTAATCATACAAAAACATACAGGACGAAGAAATAGGGAGAGGAGATAAAGTATAGATTTACATGAATACTATTTTTAAAAAAATAAATAAATAAATAAAATTTTTTAAAGGAGTACTTAGCTGTAAATTGCAAAATGTGGCTTGTCACATTTCGGGACTCTCATCTGCCGATAATCCAACTCGACTCCGACACTCGTAACATTTTCTCTGAAGCACCCCTATTGGCATACAAACGTGAGCCAAACCTTAAGGACATCCTCGTCCACAGCCACTTGAAGCAAAGCCTTATGTATGTTGGCACCAGAAAATGTAACCGCCCCCGCTGCGTTACCTGCCCTGTAGTTTGGGAAACGAAAACAATCACCTTTCCCAAAACTATCCTCACTCTTCATGAGGGATTCACATGCGAGTCCCGAAATGTGATATATGTCATCGTGTGCAAAAGATGCAGGATAACATATATCGGTGAGACTGGCCTCAGATTAGGGGACCGCATGCAAAAACATCTGTACGACATCACCCAGCATGCTTCGAAACCAGTCCCAAATCATTTCAATGGCCCCAACCACAGAGGCAAATCTGATTTTCTGGTAACAGCCATTAAACAATGTCACGCAGATGATACAAGCCGCCTGGCACTTGAGAACCGCTGCATTCAAAATTATGGGACGCTGGAACCACATGGGTTAAACTCGCTGTTTAGTTACACGTAACATCATCTTCTTCAATCATTATAGTACCTCTCCACTAAATACACCCCTTCTTACTTTTCAAACTTCCTCACAGCATCACTCTGCAACCTCGCTATTTTCTCTGCAACCCCTCTTCTCTGCAACACCTCTTCCCCAATCACCTGTTTCAAATTCTCCTAGCTAGGCCAGTAGTGCGTCACTCTCTTTCCTCTCCCCGGTTCCCCATCCACCACCCCCAGTTACAACCCACCGACCACATGTCACAGGTCTCTATTTAAACAATTTCCACGTCCTACCAAATCCATTCCTGACACACCGCCAGACAAGCCACACTTTGCAATTTACAGCTAAGTACTCCTTTAAAAAATTTTATTTATTTATTTATTTATTTATTTTTTAATAGTATTCATGTAAATCTATACTTTATCTCCTCTCCCTATTTCTTCGTCCTGTATGTTTTTGTATGATTAAGGCTCACGCCGAAACGTCACAACTTTGTAATCGTTAAGTAATAAAGCTGCTCCTACTTTTTTCCAATTTTATACATTCTATAACGAAGTGACTGAACTCCAAATATATTTCCAAATAATCTTTTGAGCACTTCCAGTGCAGTTCTGTCCTTTATGAAACACAAGAGAAAACTAATGAGAAACATAATCACGTCTGTACCTTCAGAGCACATGAGCACAGCTAGTTCCATGTTTCTTATTGTTGTTTTCATGTCAGCGACCTGGTCCATGTGTGAAATCAGGTGTTTAATTAATGTACTTTACTTTCATAACGCGTTGGGCATTTTTTGACAATTGTGATACTTATTTAGGAAAAGACTTACACAGAATACAAACATTGAAACAATATCTTTTTTAACATGTTGGTAGTCAGACTTACCTCAAGATTAAGTGCGTCAGTCTTTCTAAGAAGGAGAACAACAGAGTAACTTTCATCACCTGGAACAAAGCAGTTATTATTCGTGTTGTACTGAAGGTTTTCCAGCAATAATAAAAAAAAAGAGAAAGAAGGGACAGAGATGATGAGGGAGGGAGTTGGGGTGGAAGAGAGGGAGAGAGAGTATGAGGTAGAGAATGTGTAAAATACATAGGAAGTACTGAAAACTAGGAAAGCTTTTTTTCACAGTTTTATATTTCTGAAAACAAAAATGTACAAAACGCAATTCACATGAAAATTCACATGTGAATGTAGACACAGCGGAATATTCAGAATGAAGTGTATGTGAAGATTCACATGTGAATGTAGACACAGCAGAATATTCAGAAGGAAGTGTGTGTGTGTGAAGATTCTATAGAACAATAAACCCAGTCCGAGGTTATCAGAGTAATAAATAATTTAAAATAAAATGAAAAAACTCAACAACTGAAAACATGACGCAGCATAAAACTAAACTGTACTGACATTCACAGATACATTAAGCAGGTACAGAACTAGCAGGTGCAGTGAACTGATTAAAAATACACAAATAAAAGTGCTAAATAAAGAATAACACTAAGAAGTTTTGTTTAACAACAGAAACATACCACCCGTCCCAGGCTGGAGAGTCAAGTGTACACAAAGCAGCTGACAGCAGTTTTAGTATCTGCTTATCTCAAGTGCTTGCTAAGTTGTGCTAAAGTTAGTGTTGAGCAACAGCGCTGACACTGAAATAACGCTTCCTTCTAACAATTACTTTATCAGCCGGGTTTCCCCGATATCTGTTGGCACAAGAGAAGTTTCAGGAAAAAAAATTACAAATAATAAATTTCTCTTTAATAGAAAACATTACTAACTCAATTTTGTCAAAATTTCCCTTACAAATAGATTGAATTCTCTTGCATTACTCATTCTCAGCTCCTTGATTCTCCTTGAATTTTACATGTGCTCATGTGTTTATCTTTCCATCCGCCTATCCATTCCATCTCTTTGTCATTCATCCGTCCATCTCTCCATCCACCAACTTCACCGTCCAACCAACTCTCTAGTTCTCTGTGAATTCGCCTTTGTGTGTGTTTGTTTGTCTGTCTGTCACATATATGTCTAGTGTGTAATATTCACACAATATTCCAAATCACTTCTTGATGTTTTAGTTTATACAGATAATCACATGTTGCCTGACCAGACGAAACTATAGAGTTAGTTCTTGGTTCTCATCTAGAAAATAATTACATTGAAGATATAAATGGGTATACGAGATCTGTCCTTCCTCGGGTAGGGGGCCCCATAGTAATCGACCTCGAGGCCAGACCTGGCACTTCACAGTCTTCATTGTTCTACTTTACCTTCCTATTTTTGTTCTTGTTTTTCATTTTTAGATTTTCACACACACATACACACACACACACATATATATATATATATATATATATATATATATATATAAAACAACAGAAATGTACTCCGAGTAGATAGCAAGTTAGTGGAGGAGGTCAACGAATTTGTATACCTTGGCAGTAGAGTAGCAGAAAATGGAGACAGCACAGAGGACATCAACAGCAGACTTACTAGAGCAAACCAGGCTTTTGCAGTACTGCAGACTATATGGAAATCTAAAAAACTAAGCATGAATACGAAAACCAGGATATTTAAGAGTAATGTTTTAAGTGTGCAACTCTATGGAAGTGAATGCTGGAAAATCACCAAAAACCATAGAAAACAAGTTGAATTCTTTCCAGACTAAATGCTTACGAAGAATTAGAAAAATATTTTGGCCAAACACCATAAGAAATAACATCTTGTTGGCAGAAATGCAGATGAAGCCACTGACAGCAATTATTGAGGAAAGGCGCTGGCGATAGTTGGGACATGTGCTCCGAGTGACTGACAACTCACTACCAAAAATAGCACTAAGATGGACACCACAGGGGAACAGAAGTAAGGGTAGACCAAAAGAGACATAGAGAAGAACAACAGAAAGGATGTTGAGCAATAGAGGGCTCACCTGGGCAAGAGCAGAAAAAAAGGCAAAGGACAGGCATTTGTGAAAAACCCTTGCGGAAGCCGTATGTGCCCTGGGCACTTAAGGTTCAAAGATATATATGTATATATATATATATATATATATATATATATATATATATATAAAGTAAATCAGATGCTTAAATAATAACAGAAATATAATCTAGTAATCATCAGAACATAGTAAAGTGCTTTGTTAAGAAATTGTGTTTGACGTCATAAACATTCATTATGTATGTTAAAAAAAGAAAGGCAGAATTCTCATTGTTATATTTATAGAACACAAAGAAAACATGATGGTAGATACTCGCGACAGATAACCGTGCAGTAATTCAACAAAATGAAGGACTCTGTTTCTTTGTTTTAAATCAATGAGAATAAAAACGAATACTAAAAAGTGGTGAAATAAATCATTATCATATATC
>CM019695.1:4057250-4069453 GCA_009760885.1 Achatina immaculata | reverse complement strand
TTCATGTGGTGTGGCTCATTAAGCAGAGTTCACAATGCTGATCATATTCTGTAGTTTTAGCATTTTCTGGAAATGCAGTGAATGTTAGTTTTCAGGTCAGATGGTTGATATATCGTGTGTCATGGTCAGGTGGCTGATGGTTCTAAGGACTGCAAACGCGCCACAAACAGCCTCTGGCAGTCAAGTCCAGCTCCTGGCCTTCCCGTGGCAGAACTGTTTAAACTGACAGGAGAAGGGGCGAGGGCGAATATCTGGCGCCTGAAAACCAGTTACTTAGGGTAGATGAGTGGCACGTTTGGTAGCTCATCTGCCGCTGTTGGCGAGATCTTCAGCTGCCGTGCGTGGAGCGGTGCTCCTCCCGGCCAATGAAGAAATTTGCAAATGAGGTTGCCGCGCAGCATCACTGCGGAAAAGGTGGTAGAAAGGATAAAGCGAAGCAAACAGTCAAATCACGGCACCTCTGGTCTGGAGGTCGGCCACGTCCTGAATGCAGTCATATCGGGTGAAATGCATGAACCGGCTTGTCCCAGAGGTTAAGACACTGCTGGCTTGACTCTTCAAATGCCGCGCGTGGAGTGAAGCTCCTCCCGGTCAAGGAAGAAATGCGGAAAAGAAATAAAGGTTGCTGTGCGGCGCCGATGGGAAAAGGTGGTGGAAAGTGAAGTTTAACCGGTATGTCCAGTAGTATCGCTACGAGAGCTATACATACCACGGCACCTCTGCTCTAGAGGCCGGCCACGTCCGAAATACACCTACACTGGTGAAATATGCCTAAACCGGCACACACCAGGGGTGGAACTTGATGGCTAGACATGTCATGCCACCTCCGCTCTAGAGGTCGGTAACGCCTGATATACACCCATACTGGTAAATTTTGCCTAAACCGGCTCACATCAGGGGTGAATCTTGAAGGCTATGCATGTCACAGTACCTCTGCTCTAGAGGTCGGTCCCGTCCCAAACACGCCCATACTGGGATAATGCTCAATCCAGGGGTAGAAGTCACTAGTGGCGAGGATTCGTCCTCCTGGACAAAAGCTCCATCCTGGTCACAACTAGGAAGGGTAGCGGCCACGACCGCAAAATGCTGAAGTCGGAGATACTGGACCAGGGAAGTCTAGATAGGCAACCACCTCTCACCCGGCGGGGATGTTTGCGTATCCTAATCACGCTGAAGTTTTCCGGTGAGAAAGTCCAACCCTGGACTGGATGGGCAACCACCTCTCACCCGGCGGGGATACACGGGTATCTCAAAACACGTCGAGGTTTTCCGGTGAGAAAGTCCAACTCTGGCCTGGGTGGGCTACCGCCTCTCACCCAGCGGGGATGCACTGATATCCTAAACACGTCGAGGTCTTCCGGTGAGAAAGTCCAACCCTAGACTAAACTGGTGCAATGAAAACCACGGTGTCACGCAATCCCGCTTCCGAGACCCACCAAGAATACAGGCTAAAGCACTGTGATACTCTGAACCCCTTGTGGTCCTCTCGTGGATCTCGTGTGGTCTATTTTGGACCACACAGGGGACCACGGGACCTAACGAGGACCACAGGCGTGAATTCAGTAGGTTCACAGTGCGGTTTTTGGTAGTAGAAGTGAACGAAGAAGAAGAAGAAGAAGGTGGCTGATATATCGCATGTCATAAGTAAGATGGCTGATATATTGCGTGTCATAAGTAAGATGACTGATATATCACATATCATGTGTCAGATGACTGATATATCACGTGTCAAGGTCAGATGTCTCATATATCGCGTGTCATATGTCAGATGTCTCATATGTCGCGTGTCATATTTCAGATGCCTCATGTCACGTGTCTTAGGTCAGATGGTTGATATATCGCGTGTCATAGGTCAGATGACTGATATATCACGCGTCATAGGTCAGATGACTGATATATCACGCATCATAGGTTAGATGACTGATATATCATGCGTCATAGGTCAGATGACTGATATATCATGCATCATAGGTCAGATGTCTCACATATTGCGTGTCCAGGTCAGGTGGTTGATATCGCACGTGTTATAGGTCATATGTTTGAGACTCGTAACTTTTTCAGCTTCTGGTATCATCTAGATCCGTGATTATTTCTTAATGATGTTTCCTGGACCTGCCTCCTTCCTTATTTCTTTCACCACATTTCTATATTCAGTCTCCAGTGCTCCTTGTTCCTTCCTTAGTTCTTTCACCACATTTCTATATTCAGTCTCCAGTGCTCCTTGTTCCTTCCTTATTTCTTTCACCACATTTCTATATTCAGTCTCCAGTGCTCCTTGTTCCTTCCTTAGTTCTTTCACCACATTTCTATATTCAGTCTCCAGTGCTCCTTGTTCCTTCCTTATTTCTTTCACCACATTTCTATATTCAGTCTCCAGTGCTCCTTGTTCCTTCCTTATTTCTTTCACCACATTTCTATATTCAGTCTCCAGTGCTCCTTGTTCCTTCCTTATTTCTTTCACCACATTTCTATAGTCTCCAGTGCTCCTTGTTCCTTAGTTCTTTCACCACATTTCTATATTCAGTCTCCAGTGTTCCTTGTTCCTTCCTTATTTCTTTCACCACATTTCTGTATTCAGTCTCCAGTGCTCCTTGTTCCTTCCTTATTTCTTTCACCACATTTCTATATTCAGTCTCCAGTGCTCCTTGTTCCTTCCTTATTTCTTTCACCACATTTCTATATTCAGTCTCCGGTGTTCCTTGTTCCTTCCTTATTTCTTTCACCACATTTCTGTATTCAGTCTCCAGTGCTCCTTGTTCCTTCCTTATTTCTTTCACCACATTTCTATATTCAGTCTCCTGTGTTCCTTGTTCCTTCCTTATTTCTTTCACCACATTTCTATATTCAGTCTCCAGTGTTCCTTGCTCCGGTGAGCCGGTGCATTATCATGAAGAAGGAAAAAACTGCCAGATGTTGAATACTCGGGTCGGACTCGGAGAATCCTTTTCAATAGGCGTTTTAAAATTCTTAATTATCAAAACGTATAGCAAAAAAAACAAAAAAACAAAACATTTCTTAAATTTGATTGTTGCAGAGGATGCAGCATGGATTTTTCGCGATGATCCCACAACTAAACGCCAAAGTGCTCAGTGGAAGTCATCATCATCATTAAAAGGCAAAAAAAATTCGTCTTCAAAAGTTGAAAGTGAAGACAATGTTGGTGTGCTTCTATGACAACAAAGGAGTTATTCACAAAGAATTTATTCCACAGGGACAGACTGTCACTGCCAAAGTTTATTTAAGTATTTTAAAACGCCCATTGAAAAGGATTCTCCGAGTCCGACCCGAGTATTCAACACCTGGCAGATTTTTCCTTCATGATAATGCACCTGCTCACCGGGCGGTAGTTGTACAGGAATTTTTGGCCCAAAAACAAGTGTGTGTTCTCAACCATCCACCATATTCCCCAGATTTCTCTCCTGCGATTATTATCTATTCTCAAAATTAAAGTTACCATTGAAAGGACGCTTCTTTGATGATACTGATGACATACAAAGAGCCGTAACATCGAGTTTAAGGGTCATACCAACAGAAGAACTGCAGAGTTTGTTCCAGTGTTTGTTAGATCGTGCCACTCGCTGTATCAATGCACAAGGGGGTTACTTTGAATAAAGTACAGGTTATATCTTCAGCTGTTGTTTATTTTATATTGTATGTATTTAGTTTCATTACTTAATTGTCGGACCTTGTATCGACATAATTGTCGTATATAAGTTCTGATGACTTGTAAACAAAAAACGATAAGATAACATTAAGATTGTACTGTTGCGGGCAGATAATCTAGTACAGATCAATATTGTTTTTTTTTAAAGGCGTTCTAAGAAAATGTTCTTGTTTATTAAAAAAAATATGTAACACGACACAGGTGTTTCATCATGTCTTCTTTTTAAATGTATAATTCTCTGGAATTTTCTCCATATTAACAGGAAATCTCCTCTATACTGTGTCACATCTGCTCCTTACTGTAGTAATTTACCATTAAACTAACATGTCTTGTTTTCGTAGCTCTAGAAATTCGCTCTGATTGGAATATTATTGTTAGTTTCCACAAACACTCCAGAAATGTTGAGAAAAGTCCCTGGTTATGAAATGAAAAAGAAAAATTTCAGCTAAAGCAAGTAATTTTACTTTAAAAAAATGTTTGCTACTTTTAAAAAATATTTTACTTAGCGTTGTTGAAATTGTTTAATTGCGATTTATCACTATCATGACATGACACAGTTTTGTTAAACTTGAAATATTTAATCAGGAAAGTGTTTTAATATTAAAAGATTTTGTTGAATTACTGCACGGTTATCTGTCGCGAGTATCTACCATCATGTTTTCTTTGTGTTCTATAAATATAACAATGAGAATTCTGCCTTTCTTTTTTTAACATACATAATGAATGTTTATGACGTCAAACACAATTTCTTAACAAAGCACTTTACTATGTTCTGATGATTACTAGATTATATTTCTGTTATTATTTAAGCATCTGATTTACTTTATATATATATATATATATATATATATATATATATATATATATATATACATATATATCTTTGAACCTTAAGTGCCCAGGGCACATACGGCTTCCGCAAGGGTTTTTCACAAATGCCTGTCCTTTGCCTTTTTTTCTGCTCTTGCCCAGGTGAGCCCTCTATTGCTCAACATCCTTTCTGTTGTTCTTCTCTATGTCTCTTTTGGTCTACCCTTACTTCTGTTCCCCTGTGGTGTCCATCTTAGTGCTATTTTTGGTAGTGAGTTGTCAGTCATTCGGAGCACATGTCCCAACCATCGCCAGCGTCTTTCCTCAATAATTGCTGTCAGTGGCTTCATCTGCATTTCTGCCAACAAGATGTTATTCCTTATGGTGTTTGGCCAAAATATTTTTCTAATTCTTCGTAAGCATTTAGTCTGGAAAGAATTCAACTTGTTTTCTATGGTTTTTGGACAAAAACACAAGAAAGATATACTACATATCACACATACAAACACACTTAGATTACTGTTCCACAATCTGGGATGGATGCTCAGTCTCAAACACAAAAAGGCTCCACTCACTTCACAAGCGAGCATTAAATCTTATTTGTGACAAACACCCAGTACAGACTGTAGATCAACACAAACAACTCAAAATTCTACCCCTCAAAAATAGAATCATTTTTAACAAAGTTAAGTTTGTTCACAGAATTCTGTTGCACAATGCTCCGCCTTACTTGTGGTCACTGTTTACGTATAACACTAAACATAGCCAGCGTTTAAAAAAAACTGTCTTCTTCCTAAACTCAGGATTGATCTGTACAAGAAAAGCCTTGCATACTCTGCTGTACAGCTCTGGAACACCCTCTCCTACAATTTAAAATCCATTGGTAATACTTCATCCTTTAACTCAAACCTGTTTCATTATTTACTTGCTTGTAATTATATGCCTCCATAAAATAACCAGCACTCTCTCAACACGTGACTCGCCAACCATCAAGTACTAAAATGACATAATTAGAAAAGCAACTTGTTAGATATTGTTAGAAATTATTTTAATGTCTGTTAAAAAAAACACATGTTAGAAGATCTGTATTTACAATGTATTTTTGCTTATGTATATGTCTGCATGTGTATGTGTGCGTGAGTGCTATTTTATTAGGTTAATTACTTCTTCTCTTTTACTTTGAATGTAGTAGTTAAATCTTACACTCTTTTTATATGTTTTTTCTTAATTTAATTTGTATATTTGTACTAAATCAAGTGTGTTAGAAGAATGAAAGATGGAGTGATGAAGGGCAGAATGTAAGACGGGCCTGCGTGCCCAATTCTTTACCCTTGAAAAATAAAGATTATTCATTTATTCATTCATTCATTCATTCATTCTGTGTGTAGATTAACATAAAAGTCCACTAGTCATCACCTTATTATGTCTCTGTGTGTAGATTAACAGAAAAGTCCACAGATACCCTAGTCACCACTTTATTATGTCTCTGTGTGTAGATTAATAGAAAAGTCCACAGATACCCTAGTCATCACCTTATTATGTCTCTGTGTGTGTAGATTAACTGATAACACCAGTTCTGTGTTGACTGATATGCCTTTCTTGTACCCTTTGCACAACTTTCACATCTGGCAGCACCACTCTTTACTTCAGACTCTTGCATCCAAAACTAAGATTCTGTATTTAAGCATACATCACATTTTTATGTTATGTCAGAAACTGAAGTTTATAAAACAAAAATTTAATTACAGGAAACTATAAAACAGTTGGAGGGAATGTTGCAGCATTTATCAGGTTCTAAACTGAGCAGTAAGATAATCTTTTGATTGGATGTCATGAAAAGTGTAAACATGGAAGTAATTCATTGAAAATATTGTTGCTCTCATTCTTCTCACGTATCTGTATAAGATAAAATTCCCATTTCTATGTCATTTAGGCATATTGGGGATACAGTGTTAGGCCAATATTTTCCAAGAACTTCGTCACATGAAAGTCTGATGTGCTCAGTATCACACCTGGCCGTATTTACTTTCTCTGGTACCCATTTTTAGAGGCTGGTTTGACCCCGGGGTCTTTTTTGGTGTGTACCAGTAAAACTCCCACTGCTGGGACTGAACCCAGTACCACTGGATAGGAAACCAAGTGACTAACCACTCAGCTAACCAGGCCACCACATATCTGTATGTATAAACTTTAACTGCAAACACACGTATACTGATAATATATATAGTTGTAGTAAGGTCATAGATCTTGTATAAATGTATATAATGATCCTACAAATTTTCACTGAGATATGAGTAAATAAATGTTTTCTCTATATTAGAAATGTGCAATAGGAAAATATATTTAGACAAATGGGAGAAAGGAATATACAATATAACCAGCACATAGGAATGAATGTATTCTGAGAATGTATGGAAATGTGTACGAAGCAAAAACTGCAAGGAAGATTACAGTTGAACAAAGAAATTAAGGAATGAAAGTTAAATAAATTTTCTCGGTGCAAAGAAAGACAAATTTAAAGATGTTTTCCCTCTTTCTTTCTTCCTTTTTCAGATGTGGAAAGCAGCAATTATAGTATTAAGAAAAATGGGCACCTGTTTTACATGGCACAGAATGCTGATAGTGCTAGCAAATCATCACCTACATTTATGACTGAGACTTTCAGATTTCAAATTCTCACAAAATCCTGAAAAACAATCCAAGAGTAGGTCTTCTGATACAGTGGAACCATGACACAATGAGACATCTCAAGTAACATCAAAAACATACACAACAAAAAAGTTATCTCACCATGAGCCTACGGCCATACCGCGTTGAGAATACCGGTTCTCGTCCGATCACCGAAGTCAAGCAACGCCGGGCGTGGTTAGTACTTAGATGGGTGACCGCTTGGGAACACCACGTGTTGTAGGCATTTCTTTGTCAGCCGCGCAGAGCTGCGCCGACCTGCACAGCGCGGGCGGTTGCTGTTGCTCAGGCCGACCGTTCTTTTGGCGAAAAAGCGCTCTCGAGTTCCGTGCGTGGGGAGACAGGCTTTCGCTCCCTTCCCGGACGGCGAGAGTTAAGGTGTTTCGATGCAGAAGCAAGTGGTTTGTCCGTCGAGCGAAGCATGTAAACGGCTAGCCAGCCAGGTTCGTGATAACGATGTAGTACGGTTTTGTCGACCGATGGTCTCGAAATTGGCCCATCTCTCGCAAAGAGTATCGGGTCTGCAGTATGTAACGTGTGTTTTTGCGGGTGGCCAGGCTTTCTTCTCCGCTCGTTAGAGCAGAGAGAGCCGCCCCCGCCGGTTAAAGGAAATGAAACGCCGCCGGGGTCGAAAGGGATCCGCTCTGAGCAGAGCGCTGTCTCCCTTGCCCCGCGTCTGTCTGTCGGCAGATATCCGACAAAGGTTCGGTGAAGAAAGCTATCTGGTTGATCCTGCCAGTAGTCATATGCTTGTCTCAAAGATTAAGCCATGCATGTCTAAGTTCACACTGTCTCACGGTGAAACCGCGAATGGCTCATTAAATCAGTCGAGGTTCCTTAGATGACACGATCCTACTTGGATAACTGTGGCAATTCTAGAGCTAATACATGCTTACCAAGCTCCGACCCTCGTGGAAAGAGCGCTTTTATTAGTTCAAAACCCGCTGTTGGCGAGATCTTCAGCTGCCGTGCGTGGAGCGGTGCTCTTCCCGGCCAATGAAGAAATTTGCAAATGAGGTTGCCGCGCAGCATCACTGCGGAAAAGGTGGTTGAAAGAATAAAGCGAAGCAAACAGTCAAATCACGGCACCTCTGGTCTGGAGGTCGGCCACGTCCTGAGTGCAGTCATATCGGGTGAAATGCATGAACCGGCTTGTCCCAGAGGTTAAGTCGATGAGAAAAGGTGGTGGAAAGTGAAGTTTAACTTGGTATGTCCAGTAGTATCGCTACGAGAGCTATACCACGGCACCTCTGCTCTAGAGGCCGCCTACGTCCGAAATACACCTACACTGGTGAAATATGCCTAAACCGGCACATACCAGGGGTGGAACTCGATGGCTAGACATGTCATGCCACCTCCGCTCTAGAGGTCGGTAACGCCTGATAAACACCCATACTGGTGAATTTTGCCTAAACCGGCTCATACCAGGGGTGAATCTTGAAGGCTATGAATGTCACAGTACCTCTGCCCTAGAGGCCGGTCCCGTCCCAAACACACCCATACTGGGAAATGCCTAAACCGGCTCAACCCAGGGGTAGAAGTCACTAGTGGCGAGGATTCGTCCTCCTGGACAAAAGCTCCATCCTGGTCACAACTAGGAAAGGTAGCGGCCACGACCGCAAAATGCTGAAGTCGGAGACACCGGACCAGGGAAGTCTAGATAGGCAACCACCTCTCACCCGGCGGGGATGTCTGCGTATCCTAATCACGCTGAGGTTTTCCGGTGAGAAAGTCCAACCCTGGACTGGATGGGCAACCACCTCTCACCCGGCGTTGATACACGGGTATCTCAAAACACGTCGAGGTCTTCCGGTGAGAAAGTCCAACCCTAGACCAAACTGGTGCAATGAAAACCACGGTGTCACGCAATCCCGCTTCCGAGACCCACCAAGAATACAGGCTAAAGCACTGTGATACTCTGAACCCCTTGTGGTCCTTTCGTGGAACTCGTGTGGTCTATTTTGGACCACACAGGGGACCACGGGACCTAACGAGGACCACAGGCCTGAATTCAGTAGGTTCACAGTGCGGTTTTTGGTGGTAGAAGTGAACGAAGAAGAAGAAGAAGATCTCACCATGAGATCGCAGAAGACACTGCCAGAACTAGTGATAAAAGATCAGAAGTTTCTGGTAAAACTGACTACACAGAAGAGACCGTCAAAAGTAGCTCTGACTCTACAGATGGACCAGTCAAAGTTGTAACAGATGACAGAATGAAGGTCACTGCAGAGACCTCATTCACTCTACTGGAACCTCCTTCTCAATCAAGTCACATTTTAATGAGATCCAGGAAGAGACACTCTTCTGCAAATGAAATTATAGACTACAACAGTCTGAATTCTCCAAGAAAGGAGAGTATGTTTTATGAGAATTCTCGAAAATCATCATCTTGTCACAGCCTGGACTTGGAGAAAGATAATTTATTTACGAAGGATATTTATGACAAGAACTTCTCAGACAAAGATAACTCTCTAAACAAGGAAGCTGAAAAGAATGTCAACTTTCTTTCTGATTCCAAAAATGAACTTGTTTCACTGAGTCTTGGGATAAGTCAAAGCAAAAGGGACAGAAAGAGACCTCGTAGATTTGCATCATGTCCCGAGTATGTTTTCACACAGCGAATGAGTAAACGAATAATGAGTCCAAACTCATTATGCTTTAGCAGTCATTCATACATATTCTTACTATTTGGTTTTAGGATAAACAGTAAGATTTTTACAAGGTGGTGTTAGAGCAAACAGTAAGATTTTTACTAGGCGGTGTTAGAGCAAAGAGTAAGATTTTTACCAGATTGTGTTAGAGCAAACAGTAAGATTTTTACAAGGTGGTGTTAGAGCAAACAGTAAGATTTTTACTAGGCAGTGTTAGAGCAAACAGTAAGATTTTTACTAGGTGATGTTAGGGCAAAGAGTAAGATTTTTACTAGGTTGTGTTAGGGCAAAGAGTAAGATTTTTACTAGGTGGTGTGACGCTGTTGGCGAGATCTTCAGCTGCCGTGCGTGGAGCGGTGCTCTTCCCGGCCAATGAAGAAATTTGCAAATGAGGTTGCCGCGCAGCATCACTGCGGAAAAGGTGGTTGAAAGAATAAAGCGAAGCAAACAGTCAAATCACGGCACCTCTGGTCTGGAGGTCGGCCACGTCCTGAGTGCAGTCATATCGGGTGAAATGCATGAACCGGCTTGTCCCAGAGGTTAAGTCACTGCTGGCTTAACTTTTCAAATGCCGCGCGTGGAGTGAAGCTCCTCCCGGTTAAGGAAGTAAATGCGGAAATAAAGGTTGCTCTGCGGCGCCGATGGGAAAAGGTGGTGGAAAGTGAAGTTTAACCTGGTATGTCCAGTAGTATCGCTACGAGAGCTATACCACGGCACCTCTGCTCTAGAGGCCGCCTACGTCCGAAATACACCTACACTGGTGAAATATGCCTAAACCGGCACATACCAGGGGTGGAACTTGATGGCTAGACATGTCATGCCACCTCCGCTCTAGAGGTCGGTAATGCCTGATAAACACCCATACTGGTGAATTTTGCCTAAACCGGCTCATACCAGGGGTGAATCTTGAAGGCTATGAATGTCACAGTACCTCTGCCCTAGAGGTCGGTCCCGTCCCAAACACGCCCATACTGGGATAATGCCTAAACCGGCTCAACCCAGGGGTAGAAGTCACTAGTGGCGAGGATTCGTCCTCCTGGACAAAAGTTCCATCCTGGTCACAACTAGGAAGGGTAGCGGCCACGACCGCAAAATGCTGAAGTCGGAGACACCGGACCAGGGAAGTCTAGATAGGCAACCACCTCTCACCCGGCGGGGATGTCTGCGTATCCTAATCACGCTGAGGTTTTCCGGTGAGAAAGTCCAACCCTGGACTGGATGGGCAACCACCTCTCACCCGGCGGTGATACACGGGTATCTCAAAACACGTCGAGGTTTTCCGGTGAGAAAGTCCAACTCTGGCCTGGGTGGGCTAACGCCTCTCACCCAGCGGGGATGCACTGATATTCCAAACACGTCGAGGTCTTCCGGTGAGAAAGTCCAACCCTAGACCAAACTGGTGCAATGAAAACCACGGTGTCACGCAATCCCGCTTCCGAGACCCACCAAGAATACAGGCTAAAGCACTGTGATACTCTGAACCCCTTGTGGTCCTCTCGTGGATCTCGTGTGGTCTATTTTGGACCACACAGGGGACCACGGGACCTAACGAGGACCACAGGCGTGAATTCAGTAGGCTCACAGTGCGGTTTTTGGTGGTAGAAGTGAACGAAGAAGAAGAAGAAGACTAGGTGGTGTTAGAGCAAACAGTAAGATTTTTACTAGGTGGTGTTAGAGCAAACAGTAAGATTTTTACTAGGTGGTGTTAGAGCAAAGAGTAAGATTTTTATTACTTGGTTCCTTACATCTGTCATTATGACTCATTTGTCTTGGTTCCTTACATTTGTCAACACAGTGACCTGATTGTTTTGTTCATCATTTGTTATCGCTGTGACTCATTTATCTCTGTTTCTTACATCTGTCATCACTGTGACTCATTTATCTCTGTTTCTTACATCTGTCATCACTGTGACTCATTTATCTCTGTTTCTTACATCTGTCATCACTATGACTCATTTATGTTGGTTCTTTACATTTATCATCACTATTACTCAGCTGTCATAGTTCCTTATATCTAATCATCATTTTTGTCCCTGTTCTCATGAATGTATGTGTGAATGAATACTTTCTTGCACAAACATTTATGTTTATACAGTTATTTTTTCAAGTTTACTTGACATGTCATTTTTATGTAGAATTATACTCTACATGACACTGCTGTGGTTCTGTTATAATATGAAACTTTTGTTTATACATCACTCTTCTCAGATGGTCATGCTATCGATCATCCCATGACCTATAATAATCCTGGATTTGACAATGATGAAACTGTATTTCTTGAAGTAATGGCAGAATTTGATGGAACAAAAACATACAGAAATGAGGTTAGTATGTTAAGGAAAATTATATGCCATCGTGTATCTGAATTAGCTTGAGGTAATTCATTGACA
>CM019695.1:4034900-4047865 GCA_009760885.1 Achatina immaculata | reverse complement strand
CAGCTTTGAATTATCCGTTAAACCTGATTAGAATTTCACCACAAGAGTATATTTTAGCGAGATCCTGTCAGTCGCGTTTAGATATACATGTTCGTTTATTCGCTAACCCATTGGTCGACCCGACATTATTTTGGGAAGATGATTCAAAATGAACTGATTTCTCCCTTCTCTGTGACCATTAGAAAAAGAAATAGTTCTCTACGGTACAGATTTGTAGATATTTTTAATGAGTAGATCCAAAAACAAAGCGAAGATGGCTGCAAGACGTTGATGATCTGCAAATGGATGCATCAGCAGAATGCCATCTTGCTCATAACCGAGAGGCCTACAGGAGTGCTGTTTGGGACGCAAAGTTCCGCAAGGGACATGCAAATGAATGAATGAATGCTGCGGAATTCTTTCTTTTAAAAACAAAACAAAACAAACAAACAAACAAACAAAAAACAAAAGTGGTAATGCGCCTCCAGCTCTGGATGCCTTCCCCGCCCAACGCTGAGTGCGGTCACAAGCACCAGGACGCGTGAAGCAACAACGGGCTGGACTGTGAGCAAGTGCCGAGACACTAGGAGCCACTCCAGTCACATGATGATGTTTTGTTAACACATCACCTACCTTACCACCCCCAGCGTGATAACCCTCGACCCGTGTATTATGGGAGGAACCTCGCGCGACCCAAAGCTTTACAAGTCAACCAGGCTCTAGTTGACTCTGCGAGGACCTTGACTCAGGTGAGTCTTAACACGATATGGGTTATATGCCGGTAACCAACCGGGTTTCCCCGAGAAGGCTGAATACTTTGTACACTGACTTGCTTATATATAGCACTATTTGCTTGTGTTTTATGTTATTGGTGGGGTTACAATCAATATAGTCAAATATTTCACTTGTTAAAACGTGTTCAAAATCACCAAATTTATTTCAAAGTTAGTGTTCTATTGCGATAGTTCTTATACAACCGAATTAGCAATAGTCATAAAGATATGCATATTATTACACAAAGTTTGATGCAATACATATCGGCGCTCTTCAACGGGCTTAATAACTCTAACAAAAAAGGTACGATTACTCTTATAATTTTGTGAACTCTATTCAATTGTGTGTTCATGAGAATGTGTCATATTTGTAGTTTACATCCCCGTCTTTGACGCTGAAAACTGGTGTATTAGTCTTTTTTAACACTCCCATTATTTGTACCCAATACGTGACAAGAAAAAAAAATACAAGTTGTTATAAAAAACAAATATAAATATGGCTGACATAATGAGCTCAGACTTCATTTACACTATTTTTACGATTTCAAAGCACATGGCAAAACTGAACACACTTTATCTTTCGTCTGCTCTCGGTCCTTATTTTAAATACTGCCATAAACAAGGTAGAAGCTTCACGCCATGTATGAAAAATAAAATCATGGATATTAAAACATCGTATTTATAGAAAACATCCACTTTCGTTTTCTATCTTGAAAGAAAAAGAAATTTATAGAATGAAAAAGGTAAATGCAACGGTCAATACTTTTATAATCCAGTGAGCTTTACCCATCATAGCGTTTATGTTAACGTGAAAGGTATATATTTTTCACTTGTAAACATGTATTATCTCGCTCTTACCAACGTAAGACAGTCGGAATTTTGAAAAAAAAAAAAAGGAGGGAAAGGCAGGGATAATTATCTCTACTTTTAAAAGTCAGAATATCTAGAGAAAAATGAAAAATCTGAAAGAAAAAAACGAATTTCACTTTCAAGTCGCCGTAATCTTTCCAATATTTTTTCGCCAGTGTTTTGTACACCATCTTTATCATGATGATGATGATGATATATGATGATGATGATGATGGCACTAATGATAATAAATTTACAGCCTATGCTATGAATTTTTCATTAATTCAAAATTATTGTTGATATTTTTAAAAATTATGATCGGACATAACATTTACTTACCACCTCTCTCACACACACTCTCTTCTCTGAACCTTAAGTGCCCAGAGCACAGTGGGCTTCCGCAAGGGTTTTCCACAAACGCCTGTCCTTTGTCTTTTTTTCCGCTCTTACTCAACATCCTCTCTGTTGTTCTTCTCCACGTCTCCTTTGGTCTATCCTTACTTCTGTTCCCCTGTGGTGTCCATCTTAGTGCTGTTTTTTTTGGTAGTGAGTTGTCAGTCAATCGGAGCACATGTCCCAACCATTGCCAGCGTCTTTCCTCAATAATTGCTGTACATATTACTTAACATAGCAGATTTTAAAACATTAAGTATTACTTTGAGAATTGAGGTGGGGCGGCAAGATATGCTACTGCACGGGTAGTGAAAATTCCTACCGCAAGCCCGGGTTATGTCATCTATGAACGAGTAAGTGAGTGACGTACTCACTTTATGATTTCACAGTATAGTATTCCCCTACTTTCTCCCCAGTTACATTTTACTATCACCACAGGAAAACAGTAATGACATAGGAACAAAAGACAAACTTCCACGTGTTATTACTACTGAAAATCCGGTGACATTATTTTGTAACTCTTGGGCAATAAACCAACACATTTCTCACGTGCACACACAGACAACCTCAACCTCGCTAACCACTCTGAGACAATGTGAAGGATTCAGCCCGACAGACCTAGAAAATTGTGACTTTAGATGTAAGGAAGAAAACTTTAGAATACAGCAATATTCTTTTGAGAAACCACAACTTTGCCCCCGCCCCTGACCTTCAAGCTGGTCAACCTTGACACACTTCCAATACAACACAATATCTCACTGCCCCATTTAGAACTCAGTTTTTGAAACTGTGTAAACGTTTTACATTGTACTGTACGAACTCCTGTAACTGCGAGCTGTTGTTCTTCGCAGCCGATGCTGTAGAGATGTTGAGGCACAGCTGGTATCAGCGTGGGAGCGGGTTACGGCGGCTACTTTTTCAGTCCCGGAGTACAGCTAAAAGCAGGGGGTGTGCAGTGCTTCTTTAGCAGACTCCACCACCATGGGACTACGGGATCCCTGCCCCGTTCCAGGCTATGCTTGTTACTGGGGGAACCACGGAGAGGTGGGACAAGGTCTTGTCAGCTATGGTGGCTAACCCTGACATATCATTATGGGTCGCTGATTACCTTATTAGGTGTCTTCACCCTCTGTAATGTTTTAAATTCACCACACTTCTCTCTCTCTCTCCTCTCTCTCTCTCTCCTCTCAGCCTTAAGTGCCAAAGGCACATGGTGCTTTCCACACCTGTCCTCTGTTCTTGCCAGGTGAGAAAATACCATCCCGTTGTTCTTCTCCGTGTCTCTACCTTGGTCTACCCTTACTCCTGTTCTCCTGTGTCCATCTCAGTGCTATTTTTTTTTTTTTTTGGGTTGTGGTCGTCAGCCATCCGGAGCAAAGTGTCCCAACTTCATATGGTCACTATTATTATTATTGCCACTTGTCAGTCGTATTAAATATTTTCCTCTTAGACCTCCCACCTTTTTTTAACCATGATTTTTCGGTGATCGTCTGATACTCCAACGTCTTCTCACGAAATGTCCAAAGAAAATGGCCTTTTTCGTAAGGTTCAGTTTTATCCTTCGAAAACGTGTACTTTTCTGGGCATCCCTAGGCAGTCTCCTTCACCATAACACGTCTTTACTGCTTTCAATTTCTGTTATATCTATTCAAAATTCCACGTGAAGTAACCCTGGATATAGATATATATATTTATCATTTTTTGGCTCATGTACCTTTTCACAGAATGTCATTTCTCTTCACGCCCCACTCACCATTCCCCCAACGACTGTCTCAAAAAAATTCATATAAAATTCCAACAACAGTTGGAGTCTGTTAATCTGCTCTTTGTCGCAGACTCATAAGACTGTCGAGCAAATTTTAAGCTTCTAGTATAGATGGTGCACTGCATGTATTTGAAAATATATAAATCAGAACAATAAACATTGAAATACTTGTTTTTTAAAATGGTGGTTTCAAAATGTCTGAATTTATAAGTAACAACTGTATCCTTAGTATTAATATTACGCGTGCTGCGGTGAAGTAGCGGTTAGCGCACTTGCCTGGTTTAATTTCACACTCAGTCGAAAGTTTATGTTAACGTGAATTTCACTTGTAATGTGTGGTCTCACGCTCCTAACAACGTAAGACGCTGGAATGTTTAAAAATGATGTTTATTTTAAAGTCTAGACACTTACACATTTTTAAATCTAGAGACATATTTCTAAAAGCTGCAAAAACAAATTCAACTAATCGCAGTAATCTTTTAAATATTTTTCGACAGTGTTTGCAACACACAACATATTTATGATGATTATCATGACGACGACGATGAAAATCGAAGTTGGCACTAGACTTTTCTTCCATTCTTTTCATTTCATTTCTTCGCTTTACCCCGTCCCCGTCCCTCCCTTTAAAAAAAATCTATCTCACACTGTGGCGCCACTATTAGCGCAGGATCATAGCGATATTGAAATGCCTTGTTATTCAACGCAGTTTAATGAAGATCATTCACTATCATAGTCAACTTAGCTGTCAAATAGTGCCTGATTCTCTTGTGCTAGGCTTACTGGAGCTACTCACTTTCAAATAGATCATGACTCTCATATCTTTTCCGGCCGCCGTCCATTTCCTTTCAAACAATAAAACCACAAAACAATGATTTTGCTCACATGGTTCTGATGTTACCGGTGCCTCTCTTTCCCGCCCCGCCTCCACCTCCACCCACCGTCAACTGGACCTTCCCAACACCCAAAATATTAGTTTGTTACTGTTTGTTTTACACTTCTACGTGATCATATCATTGCCTTTGTAGCCATTCCTTCTTCTTTGTATTTTTTTAAACTGACAAGACAGAAGTTGGAGAGCTTGGTAATCACTGAACATACAGAAGGCAGAAGTTATGTTATTCTGTAGTACTGGGGGTTGGGGAGTCTTAAGGACAAAGAAGAGTTAAGCTAAGACAGGGAAGAGAAAGGTATAGGTTTTAGTATGAGTTTTGCTCGTGCGTGTTTCGGTTCGATGTAAAGGCCAAGCTGCGAGTTTATTTTTGTCTTAAGTTATTTGAGTTTGCATGCTTGGATGTTTTGACGGGAGGTTACGAAAAATCGTGCTGGGCTGACCCAAGGTCAGAATGGTCAGTTGCTGTTGATTGTTTTGATAAAAGGAACTTTTTGTTCTTTTTGTCTAGATAACAGTGGGACTTTTTTTCTGGTACACACACACACACGCACACCAAAAAGGTCCCGGGGTTGACCCAGCCTCTAAAAATTGGTACCAGAGAAATCTGGGAAGATAAAGCGGCCAGGCGTGATACTGACCACATCACACTTTTATGTGCCGAAGGCCATGGAAAATACGGGCTTAACACCCTATTCCTCAATATGCTTTAATGGCATGGAAACGGAATTTTACCTTTACCTTAATAGATGCAACGTATTTTCAGAGCTGTTATGACATTTTTATAACAACTTAGAATCATTCTTTTTCAAACTCATACTACAGAAATGAATAGATTATTTAATACAGACTAAAAGCAGACAAAGAATAGAAATCCAGGAAGCAAATCAGCCAAATAAATCTGGATATATTCAGTTTACAGGAACTGACGTTTTCGCTTAGGGTTAGTGGAGGCTTCATTTGTCTATTTTTTCTTGGTTTACTTACTTGTTTGTTTTATAATTGGTTTGGATGATGAGGAAAGTTAGACAACTTGGTAATTACTGGACAAGTCATGAGAAGACAGGAGTTAGAGAAGTTAGTCTACATCAAAAGCCTCAGGAGAAAAAGAAGTAGAGAAAGACCAATGGAAAAAAAAAAAAAAATCTCAAACTGCTGACTCACACAAAAGGCACCACAAAAGGGAGCACTTCAGTTGACTGCCAACACCAAGGACAACACACTGAAACATGACATAAAATGATACAAAAGTCAAATATTTTTCTATTTCTTCATGATTTCCTTCAAAGTTTCTGAACAATGAAATCATCATTAAACCTGGCCACTCCCAGAATCCAAAAATATAGGTTTCAAATTTCTCCATTCCTCCAGTTTAGACTCTGTACTTTTACTTCTCACCTCATTTTTGTTTTTGAAGCAGTGTGGAATTTCATAGTCTGGTGCCAAAGATTCCTAAAGTATAAACATAAATGTTTATAGCAATATCTTAATGTCTGCAGTATCTAGCCACATCTACCTGCCGCAGTCATTAAGATAACACTACGATACCAGAATCGATACTGGGTTAGTGCACAGTTATTTTCCAAATGCACTGTAGAAAGAGTGAGGAAAGCTGGCAGAAAGCAAGATGAACACATACAAATGAACAACATATAACAAACCAATATTTCGGCAAAAGCCTTTTACAAGGATCACATGCAAAAACAATACAACAGATAAAAACATGAAAATTAGATGAAAAATTTACACGTGGCATTGTTTAACAAATAAATAAGATTTTTAAGGGCATGCATCTTTCCCATCGCAACATATGCCTGTGAGACCTGGACACTTAACAAAACAGCTGAGAAACACATAAATGCCTTTGAATGTAAATGCTACAGAAGAGTTCTCCAAATATCGTGGACACAAAAAAGAACAAATATATCTATACTACAAGAGCTTAATATTCAAGAAGGCTGGCTAGTAAAGAGGATTAAAGAGAGAAAACTTCAATATTTTGGACACATTACACGTCATGCAAAAGTAGGTGAAGGAAACGAAGATAGAAGAAGAATCATGGGAAGAGAAGGAATCGGAGAAATAAATGAAGATGGAGAAAGACTCTGCAGTTTCTGTGAAGAAAACATGATGACCATCGGAGGGACAATTTTCCAACACAAAAACATCCATAAGGTGACTTGGAGGTCACCAGATAAAACCACAGAAAACCAAATCGATCACATACTAATAAACAACAAGTGGAAACGGTCACTACAAGATGTGCGAGCAAGGAAAGGAGCAGATATAGGAAGTGATCACAACCTTCTGGTAGCAAAAATAAAACTAAAATTAAGGAAAGCCAGAATCGGAGAACACAGAAAGATACATTTTGATACAAGAAAACTGATAGACCAGCAAACAAGAAATGAATTCTCAATAATACTTAAGAACCGCTTCAGTGTCCTACAAGACGAAGCAGAAATGTCCATATTAGAGTTCAATAAAACACTACAGGAAACAGCAAAAGAGGTGCTGGGATATCGGAAAAGGAGAAAAGAGGAATGGATAAGTGAGACCACATGGGAAAAGATAGAGCAAAGAAAAGAAATCAGAAAAAAATTACTGAACACCAAATCACAACGGCTTAAAGAACGAGTTTTAAGTAATTATGCACAAAAAGACAAAGAAGTGAAGGAATCATGCCGTCAAGATAAACGTCAATATTATGACAACTTAGCAGAAACAGCAGAGAAAGCAGCATATACAAATGACATGAAAACCATATATAAAATCACAAAGCAGATGACAGGTAACTTCAATACAAGATGTGAAAGTGCAGTAAGAACACAAAATGGACAACTGGTCAGTGGAGAAAGAGAAAAAATTGAAAGATGGAGGGAACACTTTAACACCCTACTAAACAGAACACAAGCAGCACAAGCAATAGATATACCTGAAGCAAAAGTGGAACTAAACATCAATACAGGACCAATAACAATAAATGAAGTAAAAGAGACGATAAAGATGCTAAAATCAGACAGGGCACCAGGTGAAGATGAAGTGACTGCTGAGATGTTGAAAGCAGAAGAAACAGAAACACCAAAACAACTTTGCCGGATATTACAACAAATTTGGGATTTAGAAAAAGCCCCAGAGGAGTGGAAAACTGGCCTTATAGTAAAACTACCAAAGAAGGGTGACCTCAGAGATTGCGGGAACTGGAGAGGCATTACCCTACTGCCACTCACTAGTAAAGTATTTTGCAGAATAATCATCAACAGAATTGTACCAACACTTGAGGAAAAACTTCGGAAAGAGCAGGCAGGATTTAGGAAAGGAAGATCATGCATAGACCATATATTTGTACTTAGACAAATATTAGAACAGGCAAATGAGTGGCATAGCACAACATATGCATTATTCATAGATTTTGAGAAAGCCTTTGACAGTGTCAACAGAGATGCACTGTGGAAAATCCTAAGATGGCATGGCCTCCCCCATAAATAGTTAATGTAATCAAAGCCTATACGAGGGTTTTCAGTGCAAAGTTATCTGTGGAGAACATACCTCCAGCAGCTTTAGGGTACAACAGGAGTGAAACAGGGATGTGTACTATCACCAACATTATTTATCTTGGCAGTAGACTGGTTAATGAAGGAGGCAACATCAGACAAACGCAGAGGATACAATGGACCCTTAACACAGTGCTGGAGGACCTTGACTTTGCGGACGACATTTGTCTATTATCATGCAGTCACAAAGATATGCAAGATAAAATAAACAGTTAACCCAGAATACAAACAACATAGGACTAAAGATCAATGTAGGAAAGACAAAGTTAATGAAGCAAAATGTGAAAACAGAAATGTACTCAGAGTAGATAACAAGTTAGTGGAGGAGGTCAACGAATTTGTATACCTTGGCAGCAGAGTAGTAGTAAAATGGAGACAGCACAGAGGACATCAACAGCAGACTTACTAGAGCAAACCAGGCTTTTGCAATGCTACAGAATATATGGAAATCAGATAAACTAAGCAAATATGAAAATCAGGATATTTAAGAGTAATGTTCTAAGTGTACTACTCTATGGAAGTGAATGCTGGAAAATCACCAAAACCATAGAAAACAAGTTGAATTCTTTCCAGACTAAATGTTTAAGTAGAATTAAAAAAATATTTTGGCCAAACACCAAAAGAAATAACATTTTATTGGCAGAAATGCAGATGAAACCACTGACAACAATTATTGAGGAAAGACGCTGGCGATGGTTGGAACATGTGCTCCGAATGACTGACAACTCACTACCAAAAATAGCACTAAGATGGACACCACAGGGGAGCAGAAGTAAGGGTAGACCAAAAGAGACATGGAGAAGAACAACAGAAAGGATGCTGAGCAATGGAGGGCTCACCTGGGCAAGAGCAGAAAAAAAGGCGAAAGACAGGCATTTGTGGAAAACCCTTGCGGAAGCCCCATGTGCCCTGGGCACTTAAGGTTCAGAGAGAGAGAGAGTGAACAATAGCTGACATACTAACATCAAGACTGGTGAAACATAGCTTATATACTAACATCAAGACTAGTGACTCATAGTTGACATACTAACATCAAGACTGGTGAACCATAGCTGAAATACTAACATCAAGACTGGTGACTCATAGCTGACATACTAACATCAAGACTGGTGAACCATAGCTGACATACTAACATCAAGACTGGTGAACCATAGCTGACATACTAACATCAGGACCCATAACTGACATACTGACATCAAGACTAGTGAACCATAGCTGACATACTAGCATTAAGACCAGTGACTCATTGATGACATACTAACATGACTGGTAAACAATAGATGACATACTAACATCAGGACTGGTGAATCATTGCTGACATACTAACATGAATGCTAAACAATAGCTGACATACTAACATTAGGACTGGCGAACCATAGCTGACATACCAACATCTGGACTCATGAACCATAGCTGACCAAGACCCTGTCCCACCTCTCTGTTGCTACCATCACTAACAGATTTAGCATGTCTAACATGGCAGGGATAGCCATACTCCTCATGGTGATGGACCCTGCTAAAGAACTATTCAACACCCTCCCTTTTTAGTTCCACTCCAGGGACTGACAAAAAAATAATTAGCTACCAAATCAACTCCCAATTTACCAGCTTCATGTGCCTCAACATCTTCACAACACTGGCTGCAAAACAACACCAGATCAAGGTTCATGGGAGACAAAAGAAGAGGCACCTAGATAATGTGGAAGGTTGCCAAGTGGTCACTGTGGTGAACAGCATCTCCCATTTGCACTTCATAATCCACCTCAGTAACAACAAACTGTCTACTTCTGATTAAGAAAATCATATCTTGAAAACTATGCTACAACACTGTGGCATTATGTACACAAGATTATCCATTTCACTTTATTCATTTGCTTGTCCCATGCAGAACTTTGCCTCCCAAACAGCACTCCTGTAGGCCTCTCGGTTGTCAGCAAGATGGCCTGCCTCTGTTGCATCCATTTGCAGATCGTCAATGAAATCTTGCGGCATCTTCGTTTTGGTCTTCCTCTCTTTCTTTTTCCCAATATGTATTTTCCAATACGGTCTTTTCTAAATTATCATGATGTTTAATGTTCCAAAATAGTTAAGTTTTCTGTCTTTAATCCTCTTTACTGGCCAGCCTTCTTGAATATTAAGCTCTTGTAGTATAGATATATTTGTTCTTTTTTGTGTCCACGATATTTGGAGAACTCTTCTGTAGCACTTACATTCAAAGGCATTTAAGTGTTTCTCACCTGTTTTGTTAATTGTCCAGGTCTCACAGGCATATGTTGCGATTGGAAAGATGATCTTATTTTTGTGGTTCTGTCTGCTCCTCTCCACAGAAGATTATCCACACAACATATATCCGAAGCTAGAACATGGGATGCAGGAGGATAAAGCAGATTACTCTGGTGATTTTCTGTGTGTAGAACGTAAACTGTAGATGTACTGCTATTCATTTCTGTGTATATTTCCACTATTGTCCACTGGAATAATGTTCCTTCTTACATTACTACTCTATGTTGTTTTGCATCTGTTTTGTTACTCACTTCATAGACTTACTTGCTGCCAGGTTCATTCTCTCTCAGTGGAAATAGTAATACAGAAGCAGCAACTTTACAGTTGAAATGACTTTAATGATGCACGAGGTGACGATGAGCGAAATGACGACAACAACAAAGGTATCAACAAAATCCATGGACACAAGACTGGACATCTCCACGATATATGTTCCCGGCAGACTAATGTCACCATCAGAACAACCTAATACACTCTGTTCTACATCGTTTCACTAAACAACATTTCTGACAGCCTAATCTACGTCTATCTCAGACGATATACAAAAACACCTGTCCCTCAGTCATATGATTTTCTCTCACTTGACCTTTTTCCTATCATTCCCCATCCGTGACCCTCGTGCAACCTGAGACAAGGAGATGGACTCTACTCAAAACAGCTGATTACTTTAGAAGATAACTCATTTTATACAAATGTTCCAATTCTCAGATGAGTTATCTATCTTACATCCAAACATTCAATATACTGCTATAAGGAGAGCAAGCAGAAGATATACGTTAAGTAATCTTTCTGTTCAAATGATGCTCACTTCAGTGGTTCCCAAAATTGTTACGGTCAAGGATGCACAAAGTTAATAATATTACTACGGACCTCCCTATACAGTCTCTCTAAACTCCCCTTGACACTATGTACACATTTAAAATCACATGTTTTTAGTTTTACATAAAGTCTAGTCTTGTTATCCTAACCACTACCTGACCCTTTGTATCCCAAAGTTTGGGAACCACTGCTACAGTTTGTGTGGAAATAAATGGACCATACTGCACAGTATATAATCTAAATGCATTCAGACCTATGTTAAGAACAAAACACAACAGTCTACTGTACCTGAGAGAGAGTTCATGCGCTGCCTGATTTAGGCTGATGATGATCTGTGTGTCCGCAACAGACCCTGAGTGCTTGTGACAGACACTGAACACCAGAGTAGATATTATGTTTCATGACCTTTGCCAGTTTCAGCCAGGCTCAGTTGCAAATGTAAGGTCTGAAAGTGGAGAGTACTGAAAATTGATGTACTACATGATTTATTGTTGATGTATCATATCAACAATTTGTTTGAAAACTTCAAATATATATCCATACTTACTTACATCCTTCCAATGCCGCTAAATGGTCACATAGGGCCCGCATAGTAAAGAGAATTAAATAGAGAAAACTTAAATATTTTGGATGCGTTAAAAGTCATGATAATTTAGACAGGACCATCTTGGAAGGGTACATAATAGGAAAAAGTGCTGTTTTGTTTCTTCTGCTTTCAACATCTCAGCAGTCACTTTTATGATCATGCGTGGTAAGGTACAGTGGTCCTATTCTTTACAGATCCCAGGACCACACGGGAGGATGTTCGTATATCTTATCTTATCTTATATCCTTCCCGTGCCGTTAAACGTCACATAGTAGTTCGCCAATTTTTCCTGTCTTCGGCGAGTCTTTCAACCTCATCAAAGGATTTTATACCTGTTAATTTGGCCTCTCTTAATAATGTCCTCTTCAGAGTTTCACGCGGTCTGCCTCTTTTTCTTTGGCTTGTTGTGTTCCATTTGATAGCTTGTTTTGGGATTCTCTGATCATTTCTTCTCATCAAGTGACCAACATATCCCATCTCCTTTTCCTGATCACCCACGAGACTGGTTGTGGTTCAGTCATCTGTCTTATCTGCATTGTTCTTGAATTCGTTCCACTTGATGCCGAGTATTTTCCTTAGGCATTTGTTTTCAAAAGAGACTCATTTCTTTTCTATTTCTTTAGTTGTTTTCCAGCTTCGCATGAATAAATGAGGGTGGATATTACATTGAATTGAATAGTCTTAACTTAGTATACTACAAGTTCGTACATACTACAAGTCAAATCACGCTTCTCTATATACTAACATCTCTATACACTTAGAAACCAGCTCTTACTATCAAGGATGTCGTCAAGTTCCGGATCAACGTTACTGGAACTTTCTGTCGAGGACTCTGAAGCAACGCTGTCTACAGAATAGCTTCGATCATCAGAATTTTTGCATCCTCACCTTTGGACGCCATTCTGATCGAAATGTCAAAGGTCAAATGTTTCGTACGTAAACGTTTTCGCTGTTTTAATTATTTTTATTTCATTTGTATACCGAGGCCGGCTCTACCAATAGTGCATCATGTGCATTTGCAAACGACGGGGGACAGCAAATTAGGAGAATTGGGATGAACATGCAAGCAAAA
>CM019695.1:4016623-4034800 GCA_009760885.1 Achatina immaculata | reverse complement strand
CTATTAATAACTCATGGTCCGTGTCACAATAAGCACCTGGTAAAGTTTTTGCTGATGTTATGCTTGACCTCCACCTTCTCTGCACTAAAATGTAATCTATTGATTCCTGGTTTTCCTATCAGGTGATGTACATATTTACAAGTGAAAAATAAATATACCTTTCACGTTAACATAAACGCTATGATGGGTAAAGCTCACGGGATTATAAAAGTATTGACCGTTGCATTTACCTTTTTCATTCTATAAATTCTTTTCTTTCAAGCTAGAAAACGAAAGTGGAGTTTTCTATAAATATGATGTTTTAATATCCATGATTTTATTTTTCATACATGGCGTGAAGCTTCTACAACCTTGTTTATGGCAGTGTGTGTTCAGTTTTTCCATGTGCTTTGAAATCTTAAAAATAGTGTAAATGAATTTGAGCTCATTATGTCAGCCATATTTTATATTTTATTTTTTATAACAACTTGTATTTTTTTTTCTTGTCAGTATTGGGTACAAATAAGGGGAGTGTTAAAAAAGACTAATACACCAGTTTTCAGCGTCATAGACGGGGATGTAAACTACAAATATGACACATTCTCATGAACATACAATTGAATAGAGTTCACAAAATTATAAGAGTAATCGTACTTTTTTTGTTAGGGTTAGGGTTAAGGTTAAAAGTTAAGGGGTAGGTTTAGGGTTTAGAGGTTAGGGTAAAAACATGAAAATTAGATGAAAAATTTACACGTGGCTTGTTTAACAAATAAATAAGATTTTTAAGGGCATGCATCTTTCCCATCGCAAACATATGCCTGTGAGACTGGACACTTAACAAAACAGCTGAGAAACACATAAATGCCTTTGAATGTAAATGCTACAGAAGAGTTCTCCAAATATCGTGGACACAAAAAAGAACAAATATATCTATATACAAGAGCTTAATATTCAAGAAGTCTGGCTAGTAAGAGGATAAGAGAGAAAACTTAAATATTTTGGACACATTAAACGTCATGACAATTTAAAGAAGACCGTATTGCAAGGATACATAATGGGAAAAAGAAAAAGAGGAAGACCGAAACGAAGATGGCTGCAATACATCGTTGATGATCTGGAAATGGATGCAGCAGCAGCAGGCCATCTTGCTCACAACCGAGAGGCCTACAGGAGTGCTGTTTGGGAGGCAAAGTTCCGCAAGGGACATGCAAAGGAATGAATGATTGAAACATGTATTATCTCGCTTACCAACGTAAGACAGTCGGAATTTTGAAAAAAAAAAAAGAAGGGGAAGGCAGGGATAATTACCTCTACTTTTAAAAGTCAGAATATCTAGAGAAAAATGAAAAATCTGAAAGAAAAAAACGAATTTCACTTTCAACTCGCTGTAATCTTTCCAATTTTTTTCGCCAGTGTTTTGTACACCATCTTTATCATGATGATGATGAAATGATGATGACGATGGCACTAACGATAATAAATTTACAGCCTATGCTATGAATTTTTTCATTAATTCAAAAATTATTGTTGATATTTTTAAAATTCATGATCGGACATAACATTTACTTACCACCTCTCTCTCTCTCTCTCTCTCTCTCTCGTCTCTGAACCTTAAGTGCCCAGAGCACAGTGGGCTTCCGCAAGAGTTTTCCAAAACGCCTGTCCTTTGTCTTTTTTCCGCTCTTACTCAACATCCTCTCTGTTGTTCTTCTCCACGTCTCCTTTGGTCTATCCTTACTTCTGTTCCCCTGTGTGTCCATCTTAGTGCTGTTTTTGGTAGTGAGTTGTCAGTCAATCGGAGCACATGTCCCAACCATTGCCAGCGTCTTTCCTCAATAATTGCTGTACATATACTTAACATAGCAGATTTTAAAACATTAAGTATTACTTTGAGAATTGAGGTGGGGCGGCAAGATATGCTACTGCACGGGTAGTGAAAATTCCTACCGCAAGCCCGGGTTATGTCATCTATGAACGAGTAAGTGGTGACGTACTCACTTTATGATTTCACAGTATAGTATTCCCCTACTTTCTCCCCAGTTACATTTTACTATCACCACAGGAAAACAGTAATGACATAGGAACAAAAGACAAACTTCCACGTGTTATTACTACTGAAAATCCGGTGACATTATTTTGTAACTCTTGGGCAATAAACCAACACATTTCTCACGTGCACACACAGACAACCTCAACCTCGCTAACCACTCTGAGACTATGTGAAGGATTCAGCCCGACAGACCTAGAAAATTGTGACTTTAGATGTAAGGAAGAAAACTTTAGAATACAGCAATATTCTTTTGAGAAACCACAACTTTGCCCCCGCCCCTGACCTTCAAGCTGGTCAACCTTGACACACTTCCAATACAACACAATATGCTCACTGCCCCATTTTAGAACTCAGTTTTTGAAACTGTGCAAACGTTTTAACTTGTACTTGTACGAACTCCCTGTAACTGCGAGCTGTTGTTCTTCGCAGCCGATGCTGTAGAAATGTTGAGGCACAGCATGGTATCAGCGTGGGAGCGGTTACGGCGGCTACTTTTTCAGCCCGGAGTACAGCTAAAAAGCAGGGTGTGCAGTGCTTCTTTAGCAGATTCCACCACCATGGGTACTACGGGGATCCCTGCCCCGTTAGCCAGGCTATGCTTGTTACTGGGGAACCACGGAGAGGTGGGACAAGGTCAGCTATGGGTGGCTAACCCTGACATATCAGTTATGGGTCGCTGATTACCTTATTAGGTGTCTTCACCCTCTGTAAATGTTTTAAATTCACCACACTTCTCTCTCTCTCTCTCAGCCTTAAGTGCCAAAGGCACATGGCGCTTTCCACAAACGCCTGTCCTCTGTTCTTGCCCAGGTGAGAAAATACCATCTCCGTTGTTCTTCTCCGTGTCTACCCTTACTCCTGTTCTCCTGTGGTGTCCATCTCAGTGCTATTTTTGTTGTTGTTGTGAGTCGTCAGCCATCCGGAGCACGTGTCCCAACTTCATATGGTCACTATTATTTATTATTGTGCCACTTGGTCAGTCGTATTAAATATTTTTCCTCTTAGACCTCCCACCTTTTTTTTAACCATGATTTTTCGGTGATCGTCTGATACTCTAACGTCTTCTCACGAAATGTCCAAAGAAAATGGCCTTTTTCGTAAGGTTCAGTTTTATCCTTCGAAAACGTGTACTTTTCTGGGCATCCCTAGGCAGTCTCCTTCACCATAACACGTCTTTACTGCTTTCAATTTCTGTTATATCTATTCAAAATTCCACGTGAAGTAACCCTGGAGATATATATATATATATATATTCTCAATTTTTTGGTATCATGTACCCTTTTCACAGAATGTCATTTCTCTTCACGCCCCACTCACCATTCCCCCAACGACTGTCTCAAAAAATATTCATATAAAATTCCAACAACAGTTGGAGTCTGTTAATCTGCTCTTTGTCGCAGACTCATAAGACTGTCGAGCAAATTTTAAGCTTCTAGTATAGATGGTGCACTGCATGTATTTGAAAATATATAAATCAGAACAATAAACATTGAAATACTTGTTTTTTAAAATGGTGGTTTCAAAATGTCTGAATTTATAAGTAACAACTGTATCCTTAGTATTAATATTACGCGTGCTGCGGTGAAGTAGCGGTTAGCGCACTTGCCTGGTTTAATTTCACACTCAGTCGAAAGTTTATGTTAACGTGAAAGGTCTCTCATTGAGTGTGTCTTTTTTACTTCTTATATTTCACTTGTAATGTGTGGTCTCACGCTCCTAACAATGTAAGACGCTGGAATGTTTAAAAATGATGTTTATTTTAAGGTCTAGACACTTACACATTTTTAAATCTAGAGACATATTTCTAAAAGCTGCAAAATCAAATTCAACTAATCGCAACTGACGTTTTCGCTTAGGGTTAGTGGAGGCTTCATTTGTCTATTTTTTTCTTGGTTTACTTACTTGTTTGTTTTATAATTGGTTTGGATGATGAGGAAAGTTGGTAATCACTGGACATATCATGAGAAGACAGAAGTTAGAGAACTTGGTACTTACTGGACAAGTCATGAGAAGACAGGAGTTAGAGAATTTAGTCTACATCAAAAGCATCAGGAGAAAAAGAAGTAGAGAAAGACCAATGGAAAAAAAAAAAAATCTCAAACTGCTGACTCACACAAAAGGCACCACAAAAGGGAGCACTTCAGTTGACTGCCAACACCAAGGACAACACACTGAAACATGACATAAAATGATACAAAAGTCAAATTTTTTTCTATTACAAAGGCTATTTCTTCATGATTTCCTTCAAAGTTTCTGAACAATGAAATCATCATTAAACCTGGCCACTCCCAGAATCCAAATAGTATAGGTTTCAAATTTCTCCATTCCTCCAGGTTTAGACTCTGTACTTTTACTTCTCACCTCATTTTTGTTTTTGAAGCAGTGTGGAATTTCATAAATGTTTATAGCAATATCTTAATGTCTGCAGTATCTAGCCACATCTACCTGCCGCAGTCATTAAGATAACACTACGATACCAGAATCGATACTGGGTTAGTGCACAGTTATTTTCCAAATGCACTGTAGAAAGAGTGAGGAAAGCTGGCAGAAAGCAAGATGAACACATACAAATGAACAACATATAACAAACCAATATTTCGGCAAAAGCCTTTTACAAGGATCACATACAAAAACAATACAACAGATAAAAACATGAAAATTAGATGAAAAATTTACACGTGGCATTGTTTAACAAATAAATAAGATTTTTAAGGGCATGCATCTTTCCCATCGCAACATATGCCTGTGAGACCTGGACACTTAACAAAACAGCTGAGAAACACATAAATGCCTTTGAATGTAAATGCTACAGAAGAGTTCTCCAAATATCGTGGACACAAAAAAGAACAAATATATCTATGCTACAAGAGCTTAATATTCAAGAAGGCTGGCTAGTAAAGAGGATTAAAGAGAGAAAACTTAAATATTTTGGACACATTACACGTCATGATAATTTAGAGAAGACCATATTGGAAGGATACATAATGGGAAAAAGAAAGAGAGGAAGACCAAAACGAAGATGGCTGCAAGACATCATTGACGATCTGCAAATGGATGCCGCAGCAGCAGGCCATCTTGCTCACAACTGAGAGGCCTACAGGAGTGCTGTTTGGGAGGCAAAGTTCTGCAGGGGACATGCAAATGAATAAATGAATTGTTTAATACATTAACACATTTAATTTAATTAATACATATAATCCATTAGGAAGCTATCATCCAGGAAGAGACGTGTTGTAAAAATCTAACTAGGAAAAGTAATTTCTGATCAGGAATGTCGGGATGTGGTAGAATATTATATCTCTCTCTCTCTCTGAACCTTAAGTGCCCAGGGCACATGGGGCTTCCGCAAGGTCTTTCCACAAATGCCTGTCTTTCGCCTTTTTATCTGCTCTTGCCCAGGTGAGCCCTCTATTGCTCAACATCCTTTCTGTTGTTCTTCTCCATGTCTCTTTTGGTCTACCCTTACTTCTGCTCCCCTGTGGTGTCCATCTTAGTGCTATTTTTGGTAGTGAGTTGTCAGTCATTCGGAGCACATGTCCCAACCATCGCCAGCGTCTTTCCTCAATAATTGTTGTCAGTGGTTTCATCTGCATTTCTGCCAATAAGATGTTATTTCTTATGGTGTTTGGCCAAAATATTTTTTTAATTCTACGTAAACATTTAGTCTGGAAAGAATTCAACTTGTTTTCTATGGTTTTGGTGATTTTCCAGCATTCACTTCCATAGAGTAGTACACTTAGAACATTACTCTTAAAGAGAGGAAGACCAAAACGAAGATGGCTGCAAGACATCATTGACGATCTGCAAATGGATGCCGCAGCAGCAGGCCATCTTGCTCACAACCGAGAGGCCTACAGGAGTGCTGTTTGGGAGGCAAAGTTCTGCAGGGGACATGCAAATGAATGAATGAATTGTTTAATACATTAACACATTTAATTTAATTAATACATATAATCCATTAGGAAGCTATCATCCAGGAAGAGACGTGTTGTAAAAATCTAACTAGGAAAAGTAATTTCTGATCAGGAATGTCGGGATGTGGTAGAATATTATATACTGGTAGAAAAATGAGCAGACATTTCTCCTTGACCAAGATCAGCAGTTCTTTTTTGAGAGTGACCCTAAACCAGTAACGGTAACTGACTGACAACTGACTCACGTAAATATTATTTCAACACTTACAATGAACTGAAGAAAAAGATGTGAAGAATTATAATAACTTGTAGTGTATTCACACAGTTAAATGTCTTTCATAACATTTGTTACAAACACAAAGGGAAAAATACATTGATTCTGTTTTCAAATATACATTTCTATTAAACAATTGTTACATTTATCATGAAAAAATGTGATATAGTCTCAAATGCTGATTATTAATAATTATGATCCAAAAAAGTAATGATCCAAATTATAATAATATAAAGGTAAAGGTAATCCTGTCATGCCATAGAGGCACATAGGGATATGGTGTTAGTGCCCATATTTTCCTTGACCTGTCAGCACACTATAGGGGGATATTGTCAGTATCACGCCCGGCTGCCTTCCTTTCCCAACTCCGGAAGAACTCGGGTACCCATTTCTACAGCTGGGTGACTGGGGTGCCTCTGGCCGCATTCGAACTTATGAACTTCGCCATGAGAGGCCAGTGCACTAAACACTTCGCCGCTCAGACACCCACATATATATTCTTGATAAATTCATGCAAAAATTATAAGTTATGGCTATGAGTTATGTGTAAAGAATGTAACATGAATCAAGGTGGTTATATTTGTGTATAAATAATTCATACAATAATCATATGTTTATGTCACCCATAAAAAAAAACAAAACAACAAATATACACAAAATGGTCCTATGGTATCTGTCAATTTATCAAAGCTTTCATCCAGGCTGATATTAACATTATGATGTGATAGCTGTTTAAATTGTTGTAAATGCTAAAAATAGTATCACATCATTTATTGTTAAAACACGACAGTCATAATGAATGATAACAAAGAGTGTTTGTGTGTCACAGGTGTTATCTGGCAGTCTACTCACTTCTTAACTTTCACCAACAGTGAACTTTAACCTACACAATGCTGTTTTTATGTCCCCTTTAGAGTTTCACGTAGTCGACCTCTTTTTTTTTTTTTCTGTTGTGTTCCACTTGATAGCTTGTTTTGGGATTCCCTGATTGTTTCTTCTCATCATGTGACCAACATATGTCCATTTTCTTTTTCTGATCACCCATGAGACAGGTTCTTGTTTGCTTATCCGTCTTATCTCTGCGTTGTTCTTGAATTCGTTCCACTGTATACCGACTATTTTCCTTAAGCATTTCTCTTCAAAAGAGTCTAATTTCTTGTCTATTTCTTTAGCTGTTTTCCAGCTTTCACATGCATAAATGAGGGTGGATATTACATTTGAATTGAATAATCTTAACCTGGTTTTTGTGAATATAAATTTTTGGATGGCATATGTTCTCAAGAATCTTGAAGGTCAATGATGCTTTTGCAATTCGAATTTTAACTTCCTTTCTGGTGTCACCATCCTGGTCTATGTAGCTGCCGAGATATGCAAATCGGTTTACTTCTTCAGCAGCTGTTCCCTCTATGCATATTTGATAATATTTTTATGATATCTGATACAGAGCTGTATTTCTGCACTGCCTGTTGAAAGTGCTTATATCCTGCGGTGTCTCTGCTGTTCGATTGAGTGTGGTGCGAATAGAAACACAAATGTGTCAAATAAGCAACAGTGAGTCACTGCTTTCAAGAAGGAGGTTGGTTCTGTGTGTCAAGTTACTAAGTTTAGAGCTATGGCACCACTGTGAGCTGTGAACTTCGTATGGACAGTGTTGATGGTTCTTACTTATGTCTATTTGGCCAATGGTAAACTGCGATGGACTTTGTGTATCCTGATTTGGCTTGGCGCCTTAGCTATGAAGTTCACACCATGAGCAACGCTGACTATTTTCACATTTGAACTGTTTTAGTATCCTGAAATGGTGCTCTCACTGGGTGGCTCATCATCAAGGACTGATGTGAAGGACCATCGATGAACATTTTGTGTGATATTCACTGGCACAAGCAGTGCAGCAACTATGAATTCTGAATATAAACACAGAAACATGAATATAAAGAAGAATAATTCCTAACTGTCTTCACAGAACTTTGAAATCTAATCTCTGGTAAGGATAAATACTTAAATCCCATCTTTGATTATGGCAGCAAGTCGGATGACACCACCACTGTAGCCACCATGACGGATAGCCAATGAGACTGCTGTTTGTGGGTGATAAGAAGAAAAAAACATTACCTATTTAGTTATCATCATTATCATCATCATCATCATCATTACTGAACTCCAGACAAATCTCTGATCTCCTTTCAGCATTCAGCAACTGATGACATTAGTTTTATGCTGACTCACAGTTCTCTTTGTAAAACAAGACAAAAAATACAACAAAGTCTAGTGTGATCAAAATTCAGGCCATGGACGCCAATACTTTGGAAAAGTTTCATATCTTTGTGGTAGCTATGTCATTTCAATGCAAAAGAATTTGTATTTTAAAGAAAATGTGGGTAACCTTTAACGAATAAACACTACACTATGCTAAAAAAAATACACAGTACAGACTTGGTGAATTTTCAAACTGACAATATTGTAATTATATTTTTTAATGTGAAAAATGTTCCTTCATCCATGCAGGATTTGCCGAAACATCAGATGTTAAACATTCCACAGTGGAAAAAAAAACAAAAACATTGAGATTTTGTCATGGACTCCTGGTCCGTATACCACCAATTGGGAAACACTGTCCTAGGCTAATGAAGTCACATAATGATGAAGGAAGTACTTCTATGTTAGCCAGGCATCTCTTATGCCACTGTAGTCACATAACGATGAAGCAAGTACTTCTATGTTGGTCAAGCATCTTCTAGGCTACTGTAGTCACATAATGATGAAGCAAGTACCTCTATGTTAGTCAGGCATCTCCTAGGCTATTAAAGTCACATCTATTTCATACATACTGTAACTGGTCCTTGACATAAGCTGTAAAAAAAGTTAAGTAATCCTGTTGTGCCATGGAGACATGATGTTAGTGCCCATATTTTTCTTGACCTGTCAGGGTGATGTGGTCAGCATAACACCTTTCTTCCCTGCCTCTAGATCAAGCCAGGTACACATTTCTACAGCCTGGGTGACTGGTGTGCCTCCAGCCATATTTAAACCATCAACTTTCAACTTGAAAAACTACCATATACTGTATCTTTAATGTATGTCAGCTGTACTTCTGTCTATGCTAGTTGCTCCCTAAATGCACATTAGCTGACCATCGGTGTATGTTAGTAGGCCATAAAAATAATCTATTCTGGGATGTGTTGCATCTTCATTTTGACAAAAATGATCATTTGCAAATAAATAATTCAGAATGACCAAATTCAATATCACAAATACAATTTTAAAAACTATGACACTGATAAATATATCTTGAACTGATAATCTGTTGAATGTGCCTCACATATTTTATAGCACTCAAGCTAGCAACAAATCTTAGGCTTGGCTCCTTCATCAGACTAGACCTGTAAGCTGTGTACAAATGCTGATTGAGAAGTAGTAGTAGAAGTATAATAGGCCAAGCAAAGACTGTATTTCAGAGAATGAGAAACATATTAGCTAACACATCTTTATCAATGAATGTTAGAAAACGAGTCCTAAAATGCTATATTGAACCTATCTTGTTATATGGAAGTGAATCATGGACAATATGCAAGTCTGCACAAAAATCATTGGAAGCAGCAGAAATGTGGTTTATTAGAAGAATGTTGCAAATCCCCTGGACAGCAAAAATAACTAATGAAGAATGTATGAGAAGAGCTGGAGACACAAAAAAACCTTGTCAAAAAGATAAGAGAGAGACAATGTACTTTCACAGGACATGCAATGAGAAGAGGGGGCATTGAAAATATTATAACAACAGGAAAAATAGAAGGAAGAAGATCAAGAGGAAGACCAAGAGAAATGATACTGCACAGTCTGACGGGATGGTGTGAGAGGAGATCACCAACTGAACTGATGGCCTGCATGAAGGATCGGGTACTCTGGAGAAGGATAATAGCCAATGCCAGTCGGCACAGCACATGATGATGATGATGATGAGTAGAAGTAGTAGTAGTAGTATTAGTAGTAGTAGTAGCAGTAACAGTAGTAGTAGTAGTTAGTAGTAGTAGTTAGTAGTATTATTAGTTAGTAGTTAGTAGTAGTGGTAGTAGTAGTAGTTAGTAGTAGTAGTAGTATTAGTTAGTAGTAGTAGTAGTAGTTAGTAGTTGTAGTAGTAGTAGTAGGTAGTAGTAGTAGTAGTATTAGTTAGTAGTAGTATTAGTAGTTAGTAGTAGTAGTAGTAGTAGTTAGTAGTAGTAGTAGTAGTATAGTTAGTTGTAGTAGTAGTAGTATTAGTAGTATTAGTAGCTGTAGTAGTATTCGTTTGTATTAGTAGTATTATTAGTTAGTAGTAGTAGTAGTAGTAGTTAGTAGTAGTTAGTAGTAATAGTAGTATTAGTAGTATTAGTTAGTTGTAGTAGTATAGTAGTAGTAGTAGTAGTATTAGTAGCTGTAGTAGTATTAGTTAGTAGTAGTAGTATTAGTTAGTAGTAGTACTTAGTAGTAGTAGTAGTAGTAGTAGTAGTAGTAGTAGTAGTAGTAGTACATTAATCTAATGAACAGAAAAGTGACATATCAAAACCACTAACAACCTTGACCTACCTGCCCACCACATCTGCTATCCAAGCCTGCATCAATCAATCCCACTGATACCACATCTCAACAGTAGTGACACAGATCTTTGAGGCCACTGTGGTCTGCCTTGCCCAGCTGCTCTCTTACCATCTCCAATCTAAAAAATGGTAATAAAGGGAGGTAATAAGGAATGAAGATGCTGTCCCATTTGGTAGTCAGTGACTAATAGCTGACATGCTAACATCAGGACTGATGAACCATAGCTGACATACTAACATCAAGACTGGTGACTCATAGCTGACATACTAACATCAAGACTGGCAAACCATAGCTGACAAACTAACATCAAGACTGGTGACTCATAGCTGAAATACTAAAATCAAGACTGGTGAACAATAGCTGAAATATTAACATCAAGACTGGTGAACCATAGCTAACAAACTAACATCAAGACTGGTGAACCATAGCTGAAATACTAACATCAAGACTGGTGACTCATAGCTGACATACTAACATCAAGACTAGTGAACAATAGCTGACATACTAACATCTGGACTGGTGAACCATAGCTGACATACTAACATCAGGACTGGTGAACCATAGCTGACATACTAACATCAAGACTGGTGACTCATAGCTGACATACTAACATCAAGACTAGTGAACAATAGCTGACATACTAACATCTGGACTGGTGAACCATAGCTGACATACTAACATCAGGACTGGTGAACCATAGCTGACATACTAACATCAAGACTGGTGACTCATAGCTGACATACTAACATCAAGACTGGTGAACCATAGCTGACATACTAACATCAAGACTGGTGAACCATAGCTGACATACTAACATCAAGACTGGTGAACCATAGCTGACATACTAACATCAAGACTGGTGAACCATAGCTGACATACTAACATCGGGACCCATAACTGACATCAAGACTAGTGAACCATAGCTGACATACTAGCATTAAGACCGGTGACTCATTGATGACATACTAACATGAATGGTAAACAATAGCTGACATACTAACATTAGGACTGGCGAACCATAGCTGACATACCAACATCTGGACTCATGAACCATAGCTGACCAAGACCCTGTCCCACCTCTCTGTTGCTACCATCACTAACAGATTTAGCATGTCTAACATGGCAGGGATAGCCATACTCCTCACGGTGATGGACCCTGCTAAAGAACTATTCAACACCCTCCCTTTTTAGTTCCACTCCAGGGACTGACAAAAAAATAATTAGCTATCAAAATCAACTCCCAATTTACCAGCTTGATGTGCCTCAACATCTTCACAACACTGGCTGCAAAAGAACACCAGCTCAAGGTTCCTAGGAGACAAAAGAAGAGGCACCTAGATAATGTGGAAGGTTGCCAAGTGGTCACTGTAGTGAACAGCATCTCCCATTTGCACTTCATAATCCACCTCAGTAACAACAAACTGTCTACTTCTGATTAAGAAAAATCATATATTGACAACTATGCTACAACACTGTGGCATTATGTACACAAGATTATCCATTTGCTTGTCCCATGCAGAACTTTGCCTCCCAAACAGCACTCCTGTAGGCCTCTCGGTTGTGAGCAAGATGGCCTGCCTCTGTTGCATCCATTTGCAGATCGTCAATGAAATCTTGCAGGCATCTTCGTTTTGGTCTTCCTCTCTTTCTTTTTCCCAATATGTATCTTTCCAATACGGTCTTTTCTAAATTATCATGATGTTTAATGTGTCCAAAATAGTTAAGTTTTCTGTCTTTAATCCTCTTTACTGGCCAGCCTTCTTGAATATTAAGCTTTTGTAGTTGTTCTTTTTTGTGTCCACGATATTTGGAGAACTCTTCTGTAGCACTTACATTCTTCTTCTTCTTCTTCGTTCGCATTGTCTGTCTATATCTGCAGTCCTGTCTCTTGGATAAATTTCACTGTTTTTTGTAACTCATGTATGGAACCGTAGAGCTTATCTTCTTTAGTGGTTTCACTGGGCCAGTAATTATTTCTCAGTGTCTCGTAGTTGATGCAGTTCTGGAGGATATGTTCCACAGTTTGGGGCACCTGTACATAGATTAGTAGTACCAACCTTAAACTTTGTATACATATGACTTCGGAGTCGGCTGTGTCCTGTTCGGAGACGGAAGATGGTGACTTGTTCCTTTCTGTTTAGCATGTGATAGTCATCATGTGGTGGTGTTTGTGGCTTCCTGTAGGTTTTTATCATGCTTTTCTTCTGATTATAGGTGATTGGTATGTCTGGTTGCTCCATTTCAGTGCCCTCTTTAGCCAGACGGTCAGCTTTCTCATTGCCTGGTATCCCACAGTGGGAGGGAATCCATTGCAAAGTGACTCCATGTTGTAAGCCAATTTTTGACAAGGCATCCTTAAGGTCTGGTAGTTTGTTGCTCTGAAGAGCTTCCAGTACTGATCTTGCATCTGTGAGAATTACTACAGGACATGTATCAATTCTGGAGTCTGATATTTTTTCAACTGCAGCAATAATTGCCCTAACTTCTGCATCAAAGTTGTTGCAGTATTTACCAGTGGGTATGGAAATCTTGTCAATTGTGTTGTTTGGATATTCAATATATGCTCCTGCCCCTCCATTCTTTATGGCATTATGTGCAGATCCATCTGTATACACACGTATCCAGGTGTCACATGGATATTTGTCATCTAGAACACTAAGTGTGGCTGTTGATCTTACAAGACTGCTCTGCATCTCACCATTCTGCACACCTTTCACTTCAGCCTGAATAGTTATTTGTGTATAATCTGCTTCTTTCCATGGTGTATGCTCTGGTACAGATGATAATGGAGCGACTACAGTTGGAAGGTCAGGTATCAGCTTACGCATACGCTTGGCCTGATGAATGAAGCTGCTTCTTTTAAGCTGTCCTAATGCCAAGTTATTGAATCTCTCCTTCAGGGGATGGCTTACAGAGCTAAGGAATTTTTCTCCCATGGTCATGACCTTTGTGTCTCTACGTTCCTTTAGCAGTTGAACACCAACTATTTTCTGCATTTCTACTATCGGTGTGGATCTCATGGCACCTGTGATAATCCGTAGTGACTGATTTTGAACTTTGTCTAGATTATGCAGCGTAGTGTTTGATGCTGTGCACCAAGATGTTGAGCCATATTCTAAATGTGGTAGAATACTTTGCTGATATACATTCTTGAGGATTCTTTCACTAGCTCCCCATGTGGTTCCACTCAATTTTCTTAATATGGCTAGTTTTCTTCTGGCTTTTGCTTCTGCACTGTTGATGTGTGCTTCCACGTCAGTTTTGAGTCAAGAGTCTCCTAAGTAAGTGGGTTGGTTGTCCATCCTTAAGGGTATTTCATTTACAAAGATCTTACCTGCTTTCTGTTTAGATGAGAGGGTGAACAGAGTGGTACTTGATTTCTCTGTGTTGATACTTACACACCATTTGTTTGTCCATGATGTCAAGATGTTTGCTGCTCTTTGGAGTCTCTGTGTAGCAACTGTCGCATATTCATCTGTACACCACATGACCAGATCATCTGCATACAGTGCCGCTTTGATTCCATAGGGAAGTTCCTTGACCAGGTCATTAATGTGGTGCCTTTTGTGTGAGTCATCAGTTTGAGATTTTTTTTTTTTTCCATTGGTCTTTCTCTACTTCTTTTTCTCCTGAGGCTTTTGATGTAGACTAAATTCTCTAACTCCTGTCTTCTCATGACTTGTCCAGTGATTACCAAGTTCTCTAACTTCTGTCTTCTCATGATATGTCCAGTGATTACCAAGTTGTCTAACTTTCCTCATCATCCAAACCAATTATAAAACAAACAAGTAAATCAAGAAAAAAAATAGACAAATGAAGCCTCCACTAACCCTAAGCGAAAAAGTCAGTTGCGATTAGTTGAATTTGTTTTTGCAGCTTTTAGAAATATGTCTCTAGATTTAAAAATGTGTAAGTGTCTAGACTTTAAAATAAACATCATTTTTAAACATTCCAGCGTCTTATGTTGTTAGGAGCGTGAGACCACATATTACAAGTGAAATATAAGAAGTAAAAAAGACACACGCAATGAGAGACCTTTCACGTTAACATAAACTTTCGACTGAGTGTGAAATTAAACCAGGCAAGTGCGCTAACCGCTACTTCACCGCAGCACGCGTAATATTAATACTAAGGATACAGTTGTTACTTATAAATTCAGACGTTTTGAAACCACCATTTTAAAAAACAAGTATTTCAATGTTTATTGTTCTGATTTATATATTTTCAAATACATGCAGTGCACCATCTATACTAGAAGCTTAAAATTTGCTCAACAGTCTTATGAGTCTGCGACAAAGAGCAGATTAACAGACTCCAACTGTTGTTGGAATTTTATATGAATATTTTTTGAGACAGTCGTTGGGGGAATGGTGAGTGGGGCATGAAGAGAAATGACATTCTGTGAAAAGGGTACATGATACAAAAAAATTGAGAATATATATATATATATCTCTCCAGGGTTACTTCACGTGGAATTTTGAATAGATATAACAGAAATTGAAAGCAGTAAAGACGTGTTATGGTGAAGGAAACTGCCTAGGGATGCCCAGAAAAATACACGTTTTCGAAGGATAAAACTGAACCTTACGAAAAAGGCCATTTTCTTTGGACATTTCGTGAGAAGACGTTAGAGTATCAGACGATCACCGAAAAATCATGGTTAAAAAAAAGGTGGGAGGTCTAAGAGGAAAAATATTTAATACGACTGACCAAGTGGCACAATAATAAATAATAGTGACCATATGAAGTTGGGACACGTGCTCCGGATGGCTGACGACTCACGACCAAAAAAAAAAAAATAGCACTGAGATGGACACCACAGGAGTAAGGGTAGACCAAAGGGTAGACACAGAGAAGAACAGCGGAGATGGTATTTTCTCACCTGGGCAAGAACAGAGGACAGGCGTTTGTGGAAAGCACAATGTGCCTTTGGCACTTAAGGCTGAGAGAGAGAGAGAGAGAGAGAGAGAAGTGTGGTGAATTTAAAACATTTACAGAGGGTGAAGACACCTAATAAGGTAATCAGCGACCCATAACTGATATGTCAGGGTTAGCCACCCATAGCTGACCAAGACCTTGTCCCACCTCTCCGTGGTTCCCCCAGTAACAAGCATAGCCTGGCTAACGGGGCAGGGATCCCCGTAGTCCCCATGGTGGTGGAATCTGCTAAAGAAGCACTGCACACCCCCTGCTTTTTAGCTGTACTCCGGGACTGAAAAAGTAGCCGCCGTAACACGCTCCCACGCTGATACCATGCTGTGCCTCAACATCTCTACAGCATCGGCTGCGAAGAACAACAGCTCGCAGTTACAGGGAGTTCGTACAAGTACAAGTTGAAACGTTTGCACAGTTTCAAAAACTGAGTTCTAAAATGGGGCAGTGAGCATATTGTGTTGTATTGGAAGTGTGTCAAGGTTGACCAGCTTGAAGGTCAGGGGCGGGGGCAAAGTTGTGGTTTCTCAAAAGAATATTGCTGTATTCTAAAGTTTTCTTCCTTACATCTAAAGTCACAATTTTCTAGGTCTGTCGGGCTGAATCCTTCACATTGTCTCAGAGTGGTTAGCGAAGTTGAGGTTGTCTGTATGTGCACGTGAGAAATGTGTTGGTTTATTGCCCAAGAGTTACAAAATAATGTCACCGGATTTTCAGTAGTAATAACACGTGGAAGTTTGTCTTTTGTTCCTATGTCATTACTGTTTTCCTGTGGTGATAGTAAAATGTAACTGGGGAGAAAGTAGGGGAATAGGGTTACTATACTGTGAAATCATAAAGTGAGTATGTCACTCACTTACTCGTTCATAGATGATATAACCCGGGCTTGCGGTAGGAATTTTCACTACCCGTGCAGTAGCATATCTTGCCGCCCCACCTCAATTATCAAAGTAATACTTAATGTTTTAAAATCTGCTATGTTAAGTAATATGTACAGCAATTATTGAGGAAAGACGCTGGCAATGGTTGAGACATGTGCTCCGATTGACTGACAACTCACTACCAAAAATAGCACTAAGATGGACATCACAGGGGAACAGAAGTAAGGATAGACCAAAGGAGACGTGGAGAAGAACAACAGAGAGGATGTTGAGTAAGAGCGGAAAAAAGACAAAGGACAGGCGTTTGTGGAAAAGCCTTGCGGAAGCCACTGTGCTCTGGGCACTTAAGGTTCAGAGAAGAGAGAGAGAGAGAGAGGTGGTAAGTAAATGTTGTGTCCGATCATTAACTTTTAAAAATATCAACAATAATTTTTGAATTAATTAAAAAAATTCATAGCATAGGCTGTAAATTTATTATCATTAGTGCCATCGTCATCATCATTATCATCATCATCATGATAAAGATGGTGTACAAAACACTGGCGAAAAAATATTGGAAAGATTACAGCGACTTGAAAGTGAAATTCATTTTTCTCTAGATATTCTGACTTTTAAAAGTAGAGATAATTATCCCTGCCTTCCCCTCCTTTTTGTTTTTCAAAATTCCGACTGTCTTACGTTGGTAAGAGCGAGATAATACATGTTTCATTCATTCATTCCTTTGCATGTCCCTTGCGGAACTTTGCCTCCCAAACAGCACTCCTGTAGGCCTCTCGGTTGTGAGCAAGATGGCCTGGTGCTGCGGCATCCATTTTCAGATCATCAACGATGTCTTGGGGCCGGCTAGCGTAGTGGTTAGAGCACTCGTCTAGCAACCAAATGGTCGAGGGTTCGAATCCCCAGCTGAGCGGGATTTTTTTTTCCGACCAATACGGCCCCGAGGTCGACCCAGCCTCGTAAAATGGGTACCAGAGAAAATCTGGGAAGTAAAGGCAGCGAGGAAAGGATCTGGTCACCCTACCTCATATGCTGATGACCCAGCATAATGAGGTCTCTAACGCTTCACCCACTACGGCATTTGCTATGGGACTATCTTTACTTTTACTTTAACGATGTCTTGCAGCCATCTTCGTTTCGGTCTTCCTCTTTTTCTTTTTCCCATTATGTATCCTTCCAATACGGTCTTCTCTATATTGTCATGACGTTTAATGTGTCCAAAATATTTAAGTTTTCTCTCTTTAATCCTTTTTACTAGCCAGCCTTCTTCAATATTAAGCTCTTGTAGTATAGATATATTTGTTCTTTTATGTGTCCACGATATTTGGAAAACTCTTCTGTAGCATTTACATTCAAAGGCATTTATGTGTTTCTCAGCTGTTTTGTTAAGTGTCCAGGTCTCACAGGCATATGTTGCGATGGGAAAGATGCATGCCCTTAAAAATCTTTTTTTGTGGTTCTGTCTGCTCCTCTCCACAGATTCTTATTTGTTTTACTTTCTGAAGAGCAATAGATGTCCTCCTTGTAATTTCCCTCATTGTATCTCCATTATTAGTTAGTAGTGATCCAAGATATTCA